>CM038677.1:548927773-549186947 GCA_021605205.1 Aegilops longissima | reverse complement strand
GTTTGGCAATTCTAGCGGTTTTAGCGCAGAAATGAATAACATGCCCATCAATATTATCAGACAAGAGATCTTTAACAATAACAATATTAGGTTCAACTTTAACTTGCTCAGGCGGTGTATAAGTTCTAATATTGCTTTTACGAACCACAGTTGAAGCTTTAGCATGATCCTTTATTCTAACAGGAAAAGGTGGTTTCTCAACATAAGAAGTAGGAACTACAGGATCATTATAAGTGACAATCTTTTCTTCAACTTTAGTAGGTGAAACTACTTTTACTTCTATGGGAGGATGATATTTAAACCACTTATCCTTGGGGAGATCAACATAAGTAGCAAAAGATTCACAGAAAGAAGCTACTATCTCAGAGTCAAGTCCATATTTAGTTTTAAATTTACGGAAAACATCGGTATCCATAAAAGATTTAACACAATCAAACTTAGGTGTCATACCTGACTCCTTACCTTCGTCGAGACCCCAATCTTCAGAGTTGCGTTTAATTCTATCCAATAAATCCCATTTGAATTCAATAGTCTTCATCGTAAAAGAGCCAGCACAAGAAGTATCAAGCATGGTGCAATTGTTATTAGAAAGCCGAGCATAAAAACTTTGAATAATTATTTCTCTCGAAAGCTCATGATTGGGGCATGAATATAACATTTATTTAAGCCTCCCCCAAGCTTGAGCGATGCTTTCTCCTTCGCGAGGCTAAAAATTATATATATAATTGCGATCACGATGAACAAGATGCATAGGATAAAATTTCTGATGAAATTCCAATTTCATTCGTTTGTAGTTCCATGATCTCGTATCATCACATAACCTATACCATGTCAATGCATCTCCCTTCAAAGATAAAGGGAAAACCTTCTTCTTGACAACATCATCGGGTATACCTACAAGCTTAAATAATCCACAAACTTCATCCACATATATTAGGTGCTCATCAGGATGCTTGGTTCCATCTCCTGCAAAAGGATTAGCTAGCAGTTTTTCTAACATACCCAAAGGAAATTCAAAGTAGACATTTTCATCTTCAGTAGGTTCAATAGGTTGAGGAGCAACTCTTTGCTCTACTGGTCGGGGTGAAGATACCCCGAACAAGCCCCTCAGAGGATTACTTTCCATAGTAACAAGTGACAGTAAATTTTCAGCACACTATATAAATTTTTCCTTACCAAATTCCACCTACCAAAGGCGCTTCACTCCCGACAGCGGCGCCGAGAAAAGAGTCTTGATGACCCACAAGTATAGGGGATCTATCATAGTCCTTTCGATAAGTAAGAGTGTCGAACCAACGAGGAGCATAAGGAAATGATAAGCGGTTTTCAGCAAGGTATTCTCTGCAAGTACTGAAATAAGTAGTAACAGATAGTTTTGTGATAAGATAATTTGTAACGAGCAACAAGTAACAAAAGTAAATAAAGTGCAGCAAGGTGGCCCAATCCTTTTTGTAGCAAAGGACATGCCTGGACAAACTCTTATATAAGGAAAAGCGCTCCCGAGGACACATGGGAATATCGTCAAGCTAGTTTTCATCACGTTCATATGATTCGCGTTCGGTACTTTGATAATTTGATATGTGGGTGGACCGGTGCTTGGGTGCTGCTCTTACTTGAACAAGCATCCCACTTATGATTAACCTCTATTGCAAGCATCCGCAACTACAACAAAAGTATTAAGGTAAACCTAACCATAGCATGAAACATATGGATCCAAATCAGCCCCTTATGAAGCAACACATAAACTAGGGTTTAAGCTTCTGTCACTCTAGCAACCCATCATCTACTTATTACTTCCCAATGCCTTCCTCTAGGCCCAAATAATGGTGAAGTGTTATGTAGTCGATGTTCACATAACACCACTAGAGGCTAGACAACATACATCTCATCAAAATATCGAACAAATACCAAATTCACATGACTACTAATAGCAAGACTTCTCCCATGTCCTTAGGAACAAACGTAACTACTCACAAAGCATATTCATGTTCATAATCAGAGGGTAATAATATGCATAAAGGATCTGAACATATGATCTTTCACCAAATAAACCAACTAGCATCAACTACAAGGAGTAATCAACACTACTAGCAACCTACCAAGACCAATCCGGACTTGGAGACAAGAATTGGATACAAGAGATGAACTAGGGTTTTGAGAGGAGATGGTGCTGGTGAAGATGTTGATGGAGATTGCCCTCTCCCGATGAGAGGAGCGTTGGTGATGACGATGGCGATGATTTCCCCCCCCGGAGAAGTATCCCTGGCAGAACAGCTCTGCCGGAGCCCTAGATTGGTTCCATGAGGTTCCGCCTCGTGGCGGCGGAGTTTCGTCCCGAAGGTTGCTTATCAATTTTTCCTCGACGAAAGACCTCATATAGCGAAGATGGGCATCGGAGGGCCAACAGGGGCCCACAAGGTAGGGGCGCACAGGGGTAGGCGCGCCCCCACCCTCGTGGACAGGTGGGCCCCTCGGTGAACTTCTTCCGCTCAATATTTTTATTATTTCCAAAATGACTTTCGTGGAGTTTGGGACTTTTGGAGTTGTGCGAGAATAGGTCTCTAATATTTGCTCCTTTTCCAGCCCAGAATTCCAGCTACCGGCATTCTCCCTCCTTATGTAAACCTTGTAAAATAAAAGAGAATAGCCATAAGTATTGTGACATAACGTGTAATAATAGCCCATAATGCAATAAATATCGATATAAAAGCATGATGCAAAATGGACGTATCAGTGCCACAAAAACATCTTTCTGTGTTGCAGTACTCTCTGGTTGAAGTAAAGGTTCAACAACCTCATCAAGTTCTATCTTCCTCCCACTCAATTATTTCGAGAGAAACTCTTTCTCGAGAAAGGACTTGTTCCTAGCGACCAACACTTTGCCCTCAGATCTGAGATAGAAGGTATACCCAATTGTCTTCTTTGGGTATTCTATGAAGACACAATTTTCCGCTTTGGGTTCAAGATTTTTTGGCCGAAGCCTATCGACATAAACATCGTAGCCCCAAACCTTAAGAAACAACAACAGGTTTCTTGCCAAACCATAGTTCATCTGATGTCATCTCCACGGACTTAGATGGTGCCCTATTTAAAGTGAATGTAATTGTCTCTAATGCATAACCCCAAAATGATAGCGGTAGATCGGTAAGAGACATCATAGATCGCACCTATCCAATAGGGTGGGACTATGATGTTCGGACTCACCATTACGCTATGGTGTTTCAGGTGGCGTCAACTGTGAAACGATTCCACCTTGTCTTTAGTGATTGCCAAACTCATAACTCAGATACTCTCCCCTTGATCAGATCGTAGGAACTTGATCTTCTTGTTATGATGATTCTCAACTTCACTCTGAAATTGCTTGAACTTTTCAAACGTTTCAGACTTATGCTTCATTAAGTAAATATACACATATCTACTCAATTCATCGGTGGAGGTGAGAAAATAACGATATCCACCGCGTGCGTCAACACTCATTGGACCGCATGCATCAGCATGTGTGATTTCCAACAAGTCACTTACCCGTTCCATTGTTCCAGAAAACGGGGTTTTGGTCATCTTGCCTATGAGGCATGGTTCGCATGTGTCAGGTGATTCAAAATCAAGTGACTCCAAAAGTCCATTAGCGTGGAGGTTCTTCATGCGCTTTACACCAATATGACCTAAGCGGCAGTGCCACAAGAAAGTGGTACTATCATTATCAACTCTACATCTTTTGGCATCAATGTTATGAACATGTGTATCACTATGACCGAGATTCAATAAACCATTCACATTGGGTGCATGACCATAGAAGGTATTATTCATGTAAACAGAATAACCAATATTCTCTGACTTAAATGAATAACCGTATTGCAATAAACATGATCTAATCATGTTCATGCTCAATGCAGACACCAATGCAAACAACATCTATCTGGGTTCAACACTAATCCCGAAGGTAGAGGGAGCGTGCGATGGTGATCATATCATCCTTGGAAACATTTCCAACACACATCGTCACCTCGCCCTTAGCTAGTCTCCATTTATTCCGTAGCTTTTTTTTTCGAGTTACCAATATTAGCAACTGAACCGTATCTAATACCCATGTGCTACTAGGAGTACTAGTAAGGTACACATCAATAACACACATATCAAATATACTTTTGTTGAAGTTGTGATAACCCACAAGTGTAGGGATCACAACAGCTTTCGAGTGAAGTATTCAACCCAAATTTATTGATTCGACACAAGGGGAGCCAAAGAATATTCTCAAGTATTAGCAGCTGAGTTGTCAATTCAACCACACCTGGATAACTTAATATCTGCAGCAAATTATTTAGTAGCAAAGTAATATGATAGTAGTGGTAACGGTGACAAAAGAGTAATGAAAGCGAAAGTAATATTTTTGGTGTTTTGTAGTGATTGTAACAATAGCAAGAAAGTAAATAAGCGTAAACCAGTATATGGAAAGCTCATAGGCATTGGATCGGTGATGGATAATTATGCGGATCACGGTTCATCATGTAACAGATCATAACATAGGGTGACCTGAGAACTAGCTCCAATTCATCAATGTAATGTAGGCATGTATTCCAAATATAGTCATACGTGCTTATGGAAAAGAACTTGCATGACATCTTTTGTCCTAGCCTCCCGTGGCAGCGGGGTCCTAATGGAAACTAAGGGATATTAAGGCCTCCTTTTAATAGAGAACCGGAACAAAGCATTAGAACATAGTGAATACATGAACTCCTCAAACTATGGTCATCACCGGAGTGGTCCCGATTATTGTCACTTGAGGTTGCGGATCATAACACATAGTAGGTGACTATAGACTTGCAAGATAGGATCAAGAACACACATATATTCATGAAAACATAATAGGTTCATATCTGAAATCATGGCACTCGGGCCCTAGTGACAAGCATTAAGCATAGCAAAGTCATAGCAACATCAATCTCAGAACATAGTGGATACTAGGGATCAAACCCTAACAAAACTAACTCGATTACATAATAAATTTCATCCAACCCATCACCGTCCAGCAAGCCTGTGATGGAATTACTCACGCACGGAGGTGAGCATCATGAAATTGGTGATGGAGGATGGTTGATGATGACGACGGCGACGAATCCCCCTCTCCGGAGCCCGAGCGGACTCAGATCAGCCCTCCGAGAGGTTTTAGGGCTTGGCGGCTCCGTGTCGTAAAAGCGCGATGATTTCTTCTCCTCTATTTTTTTCTCCCTGAAAGCAAATATATAGAGTTGGAGTTGGCGTCGGAGGAGCTTCAGGGGGCCCATGAGGTAGGGGGCGCGCCCCCACCCTCGTGGACAGGGTGTGGGCCCCTGGTCTTCATCTTTGGTGAGGATTTTTTATGATTTTTAATAAGATGTTCCGTGGAGTTTCAGATCATTCCGAGAACTTTTGTTTTACGCATAAAACAACATCATGACAATTATCTTTGAAAGCAGCGTCGATCCGGGTTAGTTCCATTCAAATCATGCAAGTTAGAGTCAAAACAAGGGCAAAAGTGTTTGGAAAAGTAGATCTGACGGAGGCGTATCAAGTTGCAAACCTTCTTATCTACCAAGTATTTGAGGCAGTTCCGCTACCAGTGACCGTTCCCCTAATAGAAGCACTTCATCTCGGGTTTGGGTTCTTGGGTTTCTTTACTAGAGCGGCAACTGGCTTGCCATTCATGAAGTTTCCCTTCTTGCCCTTGCCCTTTTTGAAACTAGTGGTCTTGTTTAACCATCAACATTTGATGCTCCTTCTTGATTTCTACCTTTACGGGCTTAAGCACGATGAACAGCTCCGGGATCATCTTCCCTTGCATGTTATAGTTCATCACGAAACTCTAGTAGCTTGGTGATAGTGACTGGAGAACTTTGTCAATCACTCTCTTATCTGGAAGATTAACTCCCACTTGATTCAAGCGATTGAAGTACCGAGACATTCTGAGCACATGCTCACTGGCTGAATTATTCTCCCCATCTTGTAGGCAAAGATCTTGTCAGAGGTCTCAAACCTCTCAACACGGGCATGAGACTGAAATACCAATTTCAGCCCTTGGAACATCGCATATGTTCCATGGCGTTCAAAATGCTTTTGGAGCCCTAACTCTAAGCCGTAAAGCATGGCGCACTAAACTATCATGTAGTCATCAAAAGCGTATACGCGGATGTTTACAACATCCACAGACGGCCTTGAGGGGTTAGCACACCGGCGGTGCATCAAGGACAGAAGCCTTCTGTGTAGTAGTAAGGACAATCCTCAGACTACGGCCCTAGTCCGCACAAATGCTTACAATATCTTTCAACTTAGTCTTTCTCTAGGAACCTATTAAAACAAGGAGCTAACGCGCGAGCTAGTAATCCACAACATAACTTGCAAAGACAATTTAGACTATGTTCATGATAATTAAGTTCATTTAATCAAATTATTTATTGAACTCCCACTCGATAGACATCCCTCTAGTCATCTAAGTGATACATGATCCGAATCGACTAGGCCATGTCCGATCATCACGTGAGATGGACTAGTCATCAACGGTGAACATCTCCATGTTGATCGCATCTACTATCGACTCATGTTCGACCTTTCGGTCTCTTGTGTTCGAGGCCATGTATGTACATGCTAGGCTCGTCAAGTCAACCTAAGTGTTTTGCATGTGTAAATCTGGCTTACACCGTTGTATGCGAGCGTTAGAATCTATCACACCCGATCATCGCGTGGTGCTTGAAACAACGAACCTTAGCAACGGTGCACAGTTAGGGAGAACACATTTCTTGAATTTTTAGTGAGGGATCATCTTATTTATGCTACCGTCGTTCTAAGCAAATAAGATGTAAACATGACAAACATCACATGCAAATCATAAAGTGACATGATATGGCCAATATCATCTTGCGCCTTTTGATCTCCATCTTGGTAGCGGCATGATCACCTTAAATCACCGGCATGACACCATGATCTCCATCATCGTGTCTTCATGAAGTTGTCTACGCCAACTATTACTTCTACTACTATGGCTAACGGTTAGCAATAAAGTAAAGTAATTACATGGCGTTTTTATTGACACGCATGTCATAAAATAAATTAAGACAACTCCTATGGCTCCTGCCGGTTGGCATACTCATCAACATGCAAGTCGTGATTCCTATTACAAGAACATGATCAATCTCATACATCACATATATCATTCATCACATCCTTTTGCCATATCATCACATAGCATACCACCGCAAAAACAAGTTAGGCGTCCTCTAATTGTTGTTGCATGTTTTACGATAGCTGCTATGGGTTTCTAGCAAAACGTTTCTTACCTACGCAAAATTCACAACGGTCATATGCCAATTGCTATTTACCCTTCATAAGGACCCTCTTCATCGAATCCGATCCGACTAAAGTGGGAGAGACAGACACCCGCGAGCCACCTTATGCATCAAGTGCATGTCAGTCGGTGGAACCTATCTCACGTAAGTGTACGTGTAAGGTCGGTCCGGGCCGCTTCATCCCACAATGCCGCCGAATCAAGATAAGACTAGTAACAATAAGCAAATTGAACAAATCATCGCCCACAACTACTTGTGTTCTACTCGTGCATAGAATCTACGCATAGACCTAGCTCATGATGCCCTTTGTTGGGGAGCGTAGTAATAATTCAAAATTTTCCTACGTGTCACCAAGATCAATCTAGGAGATGCTAGCAGCGAGATAGAGGAGTGCATCTTCATACCCTTGAAGATCGCTAAGCGGAAGTGTTACAAGAACACGGTTGATGGAGTCGTACTCATGGCGATTCAAATTGCGGAAGATCCGATCAAGCGCTAAGCGGACCAGCGCCTCGCGTTCAACACACGTACAGCCGGGGCGTCTCCTCCTTCTTGATCCAGTAAGGGAGAGGAGAAGTTGAGGAAAGCTTGACAACACAACGGCGTGGTGGTGGTGGGCTCGTGGTTCTCGGCAGGGGCTTCGCCAAGCACTATGGAGGAGGAGGTGTTGGAGGAGGAGAGGGCTGCGCCCGAGGGAAGGGTGCGGCTGCCCTCTCTCCTCACTATATATAGGGGAAGGGGGTGGAGGAGGTGCCTAGGGTTCCCTAGGGAGGGTGGCGACCACAGGAAACCCTAGATGGGTTTGGGCGCCCCCCTTAGGAAACTTGCCCCCCAAGCCGGGAGGGGTGGCTGCCCTAGGGGAGGCACCCCCACCTCTCCACATTACGTGAGATGGGGTGGGAGGGACGCACAACCCCTTAGTGGGCTGATGTGCCCCCTCCCATTGGCCCATAAGGCCCCCCAACGCTTGTCGGGGCCTCCGAAACACCTTTCGGTCATGCTGGTCGTCACCCGGTACTCCCAGAACAATTCCGGACTCAAATACCCTTTGTCCAATATATCGATATTCACCTCCGGACCACTCCAGAGTTCCTCGTCACGTTCGGGATCTCATCCGGGACTCCGAACAACCTTCGGTAACCACATACTATTTCCCATAACAACTCTAGCGTCATCGAACCTTAAGTGTGTAGACCCTGCGGGTTCGGGAACCATGCAGACATGACCGACACACCTCTCCGGCCAATAACCAATAGCGGGATCTGGATACCCATATTGGCTCCCACATGTTCCACGATGATCTCATTGGATGAACCATGATGTCGAGGATTCAGTCAATCCCGTATACAATTCCCTTTGTCTATCGGTATGTTACTTGCCCGAGATTCGACCGTCGGTATCCCTATACCTTGTTCAATCTCGTTACAGGCAAGTCTCTTTACTCGTTCATAGCGCATGATCCATGGCTAACTCATTAGTCACATTGAGCTCATTATGATGATGCATTGCCGAGTGGGCGGATATACCTCTCCGTCATGCGGAGTGACAAATCCGATCTCGATTCGTGCTAACCCAGAGACACCGGAGATACCTATAGTGCACCTTTATAGTCACCCGATTGCGTTGTGGCGTTTGGTGCACCCAAAGCACTCTCGGTATCCGGGAGTTGCACAATCTCATGGTCTAAGGAAGCGATACTTGACATTAGAAAAGCTCTAGCAAAGCGAACTACGATCTTGTGCTATGCTTAGGATTGGGTCTTGTCCATCACATCATTCTCCTAATGATGTGATCCCGTTATCAACGACATCCAATGTCCATGGTGGAAACCATGACCATCTATTGATCAACGAGCTAGTCAACTAGAGGCTTACTAGGGACATATTACGATCTATGTATTCACACATGTATTACGGTTTCTGATTAATACAATTATAGCATGAACAATAGACAATTATCATGAACAAGGAAATATAATAATAACCATTTTATTATTGCCTCTAGGGCATATTTCCAACACACTACTGTTGGAATCGTTTGTTGCCTTGCCGTCTCCTCGTTTGTCGACTGGTCTCCTCCCGAAACTTCTAGGGTCTCTTTTGTCCAGGAAAAAAACGTCAAGAAGTTTCATAGAATTTGGACTCCGTTTAGTACAGTTTTCCTAGAAATCCAAAAACAAGCAGAAAACAACAAACGGCACTAGGCACTGGATTAATCGGTTGGTCCCCCAAAGTGGTATAAAATTGTATAAAAAGTATTCAAGATTGATAATATAATAGCATGAAACAATAAAAATTATATATACGTTGGAGCGTATCGGTGGTCATCATGAGCGGAGGAGCAGCTTCCAAGCAAGATATAGTGTCACGAATCTAAAGCGGAAGTTGAGTACATTGTGTCTTGAAGCCCATAAAGGAAGGTGTCTGGATTTGAAAGTGTCTTGAAGATCCTGGTGTTTTTCTGAGACTCGAAAAATTTGTCGGACCTCTATTATGATAATATGGTGCCGTCGCATAGGCCAAGGAGTCACTACAACACCACAAGACCAAAGGCATAAAATGACGTTATAATCTAATATGATCTATATAAAAGATGGTGACATGAATATATGCAAAGTTCACATGGATGAAAACATTGCAGATCCACTGACTAAGTTGCTTCCCCAACCCAAGCATGAGAGGCATGTTAGAGCTATGGGCATTAGATGCCGGTAATATTGACTCTAGTGCAAGTGGGATACTGTTCAAAATATGCCCTAAAGAAAATCATATATGATAATGATATTCCACAATGTATTTATGGATAAAGATAGTCCTTTAGGCATTATCAATGATGTGTACCAACAAGTACATGGCTTATTTGTGAGACTATGGATTGTATGATGATCATCCTAAATGGTCCCTACTCGATAGGATTGTGTGGACTCGTAGCCGACTAGACTAGCATATGACATGGTGGATGGCTTGGTCTCACTGGTCTGTAGCATTGGAGGCTAGATGGATAATATGGACATGAAAAGTTCTGGTCGGATCCGATAGTCAGATCCAGGTCGAGACAAGGTCCGAATCGGGCTGACCCAATTAGAGATGCAACGAGATATGGTAATCTGTTAATCTCTAGTATGACATGTGTTTTGTGTTCTAAGACCTGAGCTAGGCGCATGGACTTGGTATGATGACCGACCTACTTTGGTCCGACCAAACGCTACTCCGTGGTATCGGTTAGTTATAAAGGTTGGTTTCAGACTTGTCTAGATCCATGTCATGAGACATGGTTGAGCAAGATGGGATTTACCCCTCCATTTGGAGATATATACTCTTGGTCCTCGTGTGATCCAACCGGGATAAGCATGGACATGCAATAAGGATTATTAGATAATCTGGTTACGAGGTTGGTATCCTTTGGAATGAGAAAGAGGTCGAGGCGGCACAAGGATGACCATCTCGCCTTGAGCACAGGCAACTTATAGCGTGAGGCGGAAGGAACAAAAGCTAATACATCGTACATGTTTGCCTACCTAGCTTCATCAAACACTTGGTTGTTGGCACACTTTGCTAGAAGCGATTACCGGCTGGCCGAGCCGGATATGATCGACTCGACCAAGTGGGCGAGAACCTAAGGGTTGCACGATTAAGGGTTAAGGGACCTACAAGGTTGGGTCCGACTTTCTTGGTCGGATGAGATACAACCAAGACTTGGATCCGAGCCGAGTAGAATTTGAATATAAAGTCGGTGGGCCCCAAGTGTTGAGACCACGATGGGATGTCTAGTGGAGAGACACAGTCTTTGGGTAATCATCTTGGATCAAGAGCTGGTCTGAATAGAACTACAAGAGTTGCATCTAGTCATTCTCCACGCGTGGCTATGCGGATCGAGACCTAGCAGTCCACCTCCTGGCGTTCCTCCTGTACGTGCGGAGACCATTAGAGGCAGTGCACTTCCGCTGCCCCGGTAAGCCTGTTCGAGGGATCGGGTGATCGATTGTACATGGGAGATTGGCGACGAGGAGGACACAAATCCAAGGACGCGCTGCTCTGACTCTTCTTCTGGTGATAGGGACTGCACGTCTAGTGGTATTCTCATGATCTTTCTCCTAAGCATGCTCTTGGGTTGTCTGCACGGTAGGATTAAAGTTTAATTAGCAATAGTTGCACACCGCGTAGCTCAACACGAGCAAGGACTGATCATAACACTCTTTCAACATTGGTGATTGGGTGTTCGTCAAGTTACAACCGTATTTCCAAGTATCTGTGGCGATGCGCTCTAATCATAAACTTACTTCTGGTATTTTGGAACCTTCTAGGTGGTGGCTCAAGTTGGTAACGTTTCGTGCAAACTGGAGTTGCCGTCAACAAGCCACGTTCATCCTGTGTTTCATGTCTCACTACTAAGGAGTACTCTACCGTCGATTATCCGAATATGCACCAAAGTTTTAGGACCAAAAGGTGCACACACACGCCTCTAGTACTTGAAGTCAGATCACCAAAGAGATCCATTATCAGGTACAACATCCATTCCTCAAGCCCTCGTCAAGTGCTCCACACAGCAGGTGTCGCTAGCGACCTGGGAAGATTTCCTTGAGGTGCAAACCAATTTCCAAGGGCAACAACTTGGGGACAAGACGTTTCTAAAGGAGAGGTCGATGTCCCCCATCTACTACCCCTACTATTGGACCAGCTCAAGAGGAAAGCCCAAGTGTCGCAAGAAACCCAACAGAGGTTGACCCATCTACACAGCTAGTGTGGTGAGTTATATATAGAAGTACAACATGTGTATGAGAGGGTGTGCGTTATGGTGCAGCTTGTATTTGCTCCCATATCCTCTTCTTTTATTGCTGAATCCTCCTCTCTTGCTTCACGATCCCCAATTGTCTTTCCCAAATACTCTTGTGAACTGGTTAAACCTAGTTTCATTGATCGGGCACGGTACAATGTAGTAGGTTAGTTGCACCTTGTCCACTACAAATCAAACTCTATTTTTTACATCTTAAGTGTCTCATTAAAAGATTATCGTTTTCATAGGAGATGACGTTGTCGTTGATGGTAAAACTTTAGTGATGACTTTGTCAATTTTGAGTCTCGAAGTCTCGGTCTTGATTGACATTATGTAATACAAACGAATTACGGAGAGCCAACCCATGATTAGATGACTTCAATGGGTGGTGGAATCAAACATTTGTATGCATGTACTACCTCCGTCCTGATTTGGGTCAAAGTTTGGTCATATATTTAACTAGCAAAATATTGATGCATGTCATCAAAAATTATATTTTGAATTCGTATTTGAATAGAGTTTATAATAATATAGTTTTTGATACATATAGCTTATATTTATTAGTTAAAATCAGGGTTAAAATATGATAAAGACTTTTTTGCGGTTAAATACGAGAAAGACTAGTAAAGGTAGTAATACACATGCATTATATAATCACCGCATCAAGCTTGGGTTCGAAAAGCCAGTGAAGATGATCTTTCACTGTCCCAAAATTACCTAGCTCGACCCTACAGGCCAATACTCGAGCCGTAAAAGACGACAAGTTGTGGCGGCAGCAGATCTGAGATCTGCACCAGTTCTTAACAGCGATTCCATTCACGTCGCTTTCACCCAAAAGTGGAGGTCGCTCTCGGTGGGCCTGGAGGGCTGTAGCGACATGGCCAAGCCACGGCTCGCAAGCTGTTACGTGCACAAGTTGTGCGCCTCCAAGGCTCCAAGGGCCCCGTCGGTCACGCTGGATTATTGCGGGTCGCGACCGCGCAACGTTGTTTGGTAGTACAACGCTGGTACCACTTTAATTATTGAGCAGTGGGCCAGCAAAATATCACGACAACATAGTACTAAAAGGGTCGAAAAATACAGCCAGGCTCGGCTCGCGGCGCCGCAGCCAAGCCCGGCTTGGCTGGGCTCAGCCTCAGCTCGAGTTGCCCTCCACCGTCCGTTCCGGGAACCGCATCCGATTCGCCGTGATCGCCACCTGTCGAGATCCCACAGGCCGCCCGAATTCTTTTACTGGCGTCCACGCGCCCGGCCCGCCTCCCCGAGAGAACCAAAAGCAGCCCAGGAGCCCCTGCCCCTCCACGCCGACCGGTGGGCCCAGGGAATGCCTGCCACCCACCCGTCATAGGCGTCCCATGAATCTCCCCGCTCGGATTCCCGGTAGCTCTCGTGCCAGGCAGGGCCAACGTCGCGGCGCCCCGGGCCTGTCGGGTCCCGCCACGCCGCGCGCAGCCATTCGCCCGCCCCACCGTGCGCGTCGGGCGCGCGCGCGACCGGTTGGTGAGGGGGCGAGACGTCACGGGGACAGCGGCCGGCCGCATGTTCGTGGGTGGGTCGTGGGTGTGGTGTGGAGGCTTGGGCCTGTGGTTCCTCACTCGGTTGCGACGCGGGAACGTCGGGAATCTCCTACCCCTTTTCCCTTCCGGAGCTAGCCGACGGCGATTACGACGTTAACGTCTCGTCAGCGCGCGAGGTTAACAAGTAATTTGGCTCCGTGCTCCTCTTGGCCTTGGCCACTCAAACGGATGATGGGTGGTGGAGACACTGTACAGGAGTTGGTGAGGCACGCGGGAGCCAATCATCCCCCGGTTTTGGTCGCCTCCGTGACGTGATCGCCATCCGATTTGGAAGTTCTTGCACGTTTAGTAGCCCCGAAGATTCCACCGGCCGAGCAGGGCTTGCGTCTCCGATGCGAACTAGACCGGCTGATCGGCTGTTATTGCCTGGTGGTTTAAGTGGGAACGGGTAGTTTATGGGCGGGAGCACGCGCGAGGATCCACACGCACGATCGTGCTTCCTGCGACGACGATGAGATCACAGGTTTAAAATGAGCGCCTCCTCCATGAATCTGCGGAACCAATACTTTCGTCAGTGAGTACGGGAGGAAGCTTATTTTGAAGCAAGTTGGCCGAGGAGCCAATGGGCTTATGGCGTGGGTCAAAATGATTAGGTTCCCAGAATCTAAATCATCGGCACAACCTGCCATTGGTTTTTCTTTTTGCGAGGAAACCTGCCATTGGTTGTTAAAGTCGCCACTCGCCAGTTGTGACTTGTGAGTTGTGTCGGCTCAGAAGATGCACGCGGGTTTTAAGGTAATGGCCAAAAGCCATCAGCTTTCACCACAGGCTTTTTTAGCGGCAGCTTTCACCACATATATCACACAATGTAATGCACGTTTACACAAAGCCGCGCACAAAAGAATGCAGGAAGATTTCTGTAGGTACACACTCACGTAGTTCCGTGTAACAGAGGGCCAAGAGCCCAAGAGCAGAAACGAAAAAAGTGCTTCGAGGGAGAGGCGCCATAAGCTACGTGTGCTAGCCTTGTAGTAGTACAAGCGTTCGCCGTCTTGTGTACGAAGCTAAACATCCTCCGTCGTCGTAGGGTATGGAGGTTTGTTTTCTTAGAGTTTTTTGGAGGTGAAGCAGTTGTTTTTTTAAGGGTGGAGGTGAAGCATGTGAAGAAGACAACGGGCCATGGGCCTTGTCCAGTCATCAATTATCTTCTAGAACAGAATTTAGCACATCACGCATTGGATACACCGCAAATGGGCAAATCCTAAACGGCGTCGCTGCGCCCGTTACAGTAATATGCGCAATCATGCGCACACCCCCTGCTGCACTGGGCCGGCCCGTTGTCCTTTTTTTTTCTTTGTTTCAAACTGAAGCAACGCAAAAAACTATGTTTAAGCCGAGGTTCGAGCCCAAGCCGACAGTTGTGTCTACATACTTCTTTTGTTTTATTTAGTCTTTATGAAGGTCGCAGAATCCCGGTTTCTTTTTGTGGAACGGTTTTTTTACTTTTCTTTTCTCATTTTATGTTTCTTTTTTCCTTTACTAAATGCGTGAACATTTTACAATTCGGGATTGTTTTTTAAATTCTTCATTTTGTTCAGAATGGTTTTCTTCGGTGTTTTTTTTCTTTTGTTCACTTGAATGAACTATTTTTCAAAATCGATGAACTTTATTCCAAATTGATGAACTTTTTTTGAATTGGATGACCTTTTTTTGAACTTGCTGAAATTTTCTCAGACTCGGTGAACTTTTTTTTAAATTCGATGAACTTTTTGAATTGGATGAACATTTCTCAAATTCGATTAACTTTTTCCAAAATTGATGAACTTTTACAAATTCGATGAACTCTTTTCCACAATTGATGAACCCTTTTCCAAAATCGATGAACTTTTTCAAATTTGTGTACTATTTTTTTCAAAATTGATTTTGTGAACTTTTCTGAATCAATGAACTTTTTTCAAAATTGATAAACTCTTTTCGTGAATCGATGAACTTTTTGTTCAAAATCAATGAACATTTTGAGATTTTCTGGACTTTTCTAAAAATCGATAACTTCTTCAAATTTCTGTGAAGTTTTTGAAAATGGATGATATTTTTTCTAATTCATGATTCTTTCTAAAATATGTGGACTTAAAAAAATGCACATTTGTCGGAAGAAATCACGTTTTTCTAAAATGTTTGCAAATAATTCAAAAATCTACGGCTAAAGTTTTTGTTCTTATCGCGTCGTCATCCTGCAAAGTTTCACAAATGCATTGAGTAGTTAGCCAACCAGTTAGTATAGGTAAGGTTGGGAGTTCGATCCTCGAGTGCCATATTTTCTCGTTTTCTTTTGGCGCTACCACTAAATCGCACTCCTGCGTGTTGGTGCGCCTGGCCCACACAGGAAGCCGCGTGGGCGCCAGAAACTCCACCATGCACCAGAGGGCTAGGCATTGCGCCGAGTGGGGGCACATGGCGTAGCATGTTGACCAGGTATAAGCCGATGGGGAGCTAGGGTTTTCTTCTCCCGGGGCGATTCTGTCGCCGCCGTCGAGCTTTTTCCTTCCCTTCCCCCGATCACACCTCTGGTCTTGACCCGGGCCGATCTCGTGGTGACCCAGGGTCACCGCGGGACCTAGGTCGACTCCTCAGCCATGAGAAGGGAGTTAGGGCCCCTGCAACACCCGATTGGATCTAACGTCGGGTTAGGGTTCCAGAGTTATGGCAGCGGACAGCTCCTCGACGGCAAGGGCGCCTGGAGGGAATCCCGCTGGCGAGATAGCAAAACGATGGCGAGCTTGGACTTCATGAGGAAGACTTGGGCGACATCGTCTCGATGAAAAGAAGCACCTCGGGCGGCGAGATGGATCGCCGTGGCTCGTCATCCACATCAACAAGCCCTATAGCCGATTCGGTTCTTCAAGAACATGCGGCGGCATGGGATCTAGCGCATGATTGCAAGTTCCGTCCTCTGGAAGACAATCTTTACGGTGCAATTTTCTGTTTGGGGGATTGGGAGGCGGGTCATGCAGAGCGGCCCATGGAACTTTCGCGAAGCGCATCATACTCGCGCCGTATGATGGGGTTACTCAGCCGTCCATGGTAGCCCTGGATACAATGGACATATGGGTTCAGATCCATGACGTCCCAGACAAGTATGCCCATCTGGTCACAGCTCTCGCTGGCAAGGTGGGTGAGGTTATCTTCACGGAACCACAATCTCAGGACTTTGCGGGCAACTTCTACCGTGTGTGGGTCAAGGTCAATGTCTTCAAACCGTTAAAGAATGCGGTCTCAATGATCAGAGATGGTGAACGCCAAATATACAAAGTCAAGTATGAAAAACTTCCTGATTGGTGTGCAGTGTGTGGGCATCTTGGCCACGTTTTCAAGGAACACGGTGACGGTATACATGCACCGGAAAAACTGTTCTTCAAAGACCTCCGTGCATCATGGGCGATGAGGACAGGTGCTGGCCCTGGTGGCGGGCGCGGACGAAGGGGAGGAAGAGGTCGTGCTGGCCGAGCCAGTGCAAGGACCGGGAGAGAGAGGGATGCGGAGGAGTTTGGAACTGTTCACATAGCGACCCTGCTATGGATCTTGACACGAGATCTGGATGCAAGCAGAAAAAGGAGTAGCGAGATGCTAAACATCACGCCCAATATGCGACCCTATCCAAAAGGAACTCGAAGGTCCCACCAAGGATAGACCCGCATATTGAAACGCTTTTGCAAGGTGGATATCATTACATCAACATTACATAATACATAGGGATACATACATAAGGCATACAATGCCACAAGAATACATCAACACCATATACAAGATCAACATCCGACTACGGATGAAACATAAACAGAAACTCAAACGACATCCACCCTACTAGCCCAGGCTGCCGACCTAGAACCTATCCCCTGATCGAAGAAGAAGCAGAAGAAGAACTCCAACACAAGCAAACATCACGCTCGCGTCATGAGCATCATAATCTGTACACTGGCCCGGTGGTGTAGTAATCTGTGAGCCACGAGGACTCAAAGAATCCCATTACCATGGGTATCAAGACTAACAAAGCTTAAAGGGAAGGAAAGGGTAAAGTGGTGAGGTTGCAGCAGCGACTAAGCATATATGGTGGCTAACTTACGCAAATGAGGCGAGAAGAGGAACAAAGGAACGGTCATCAACTAGTAATGATCAATAAGTGATCCCGAACTCCTACTTACGTCGAGACATAACCCGAAACCGTGTTCTCCTCTCGATCAACCCGAAAAGAGACACTCACGGTTACACACGGTTGGTGTATTTTAATTAAGATCAACTTCGGGTTTTCTACAACCGGACATTAACAAATTCCCATCGCCACATAACCGCGGGCACGGCTTTGAAAGTTTAAACCTGCGGGGTGTCCCAACAAGCCCATGATAAGCTCTCGCGATCAACGAAGGATATTCCTTCTCCCCGAGAAGACCCGATCAGTCTCGGAATCCCGGCTACAAGACATTTCGACAGTAATAAAACAAGACCAGCAAAGCCTCCCGGCGTGCCGACACCCTGGTAGTAGCCGCGCGTAACTCGTCCCAGGCCACGACCGGATGAGCAGTCCGTACAACTAAAACCAGCCCTCAAGTTTCCCCGAGGTGGCGCTGCAAAGGGCTCTAGTTTGGACCAACACTTAGACAAGCATTGGCCCGGGGGGGCTAAAATGAAGATGACCCTTGAGAGCGCGACTCCCAAGGGAAAAGGTAATAGGTCGAGGCAAATGGTAAAACCAAAGTTGGGCCTTCTTTGGAAAAGTCTTATTCAAAGCGAACTGTCAAGGGGTCCCATAAATCACCCGACCGCGTTAGGGACGCAAAATCCGGGAACATAATACCGATATGACGGAAACTAGGGCGGCAAGAGTGGAACAAAACACCAGGCATAAGGCCGAGCCTTCCACCCTTTACCAAGTATATAGATGCATTAAATAAATAAGACATATTGTGATATCCCAACAAGTAAACATGTTCCAACAAGGAACAACATCTCCATGTTCAACAAGGAACAAACTTCATCTTCACCTGCAACTAACAACGCTATAAGAGGGCTGAGCAAAGCGGTAACATAGCCAAACAACGGTTTGCTAGGAAGGGTGACAACGAGTTAGAGGTTCATGGCAATTTGGGATGGCTTGAGGAACAGGTAATAGGTAGCGCAGAGATAGCAATAGAACGAAGCAACTAGCTTAGCAATGATAGTAGTGAGATCCAGGGTAGCGGTCATCTTGCCTGAAATCCCGCAAGGAAGAAGAACGAGTCCATGAAGAAGACGAACGGAATAAGCCGAACCAAGCGTGAGCGAGCGAATCCTCACGATCGCATAGCAAGCGGGAACTAACAAGAAGAAGCACACAACATAGTAAACACACCACACATGAACAAGACATGATGCACAACAAGCATGATGCATGACAATTCTAGATGAGGCTACTCATGGCAAGAGATGATGCAAACAAGAGCAACACATCAAGACAAGTTTAAATGAGGCCGGAAACAACATATAACAATTCCGGTAAGTCCTCATATGCAAATTTCGAAATTGGTCCAGATCTGAATAACTTTATGTTCAAGTTGTTAAACAGCAAGTTAAAATGCACCACGATGATCTACACAAAATTCTAGTCAAGTTACATATAAAGTTTATTAGATTCGGAGCTACGGCCTAGAAGATATGAGCAAAACAAGGTAAGCATGGCATTGATGCAAAATGCATAAAAACATCAAGCAAACACCTCAAAACATGGATACAACATGATAATATGAAACTACATGCAAAATCAAGCAAGTTTCATATAGAGCACAATCAAAACGGAGCAACGGATCAACACATACACCCTATACAAGTTTAAAGGACAAGCTGTCCAAAACAGCAACTAGGTATATTGCAAGCATCAAAACAATATGCTACAGCACCTCAATATGAAAACAAAATGCATGGGCATGATGTACAGGTAAAGCATTACAAAACATGAACACTGAGCTATCTCCAGAAATGACTAGAACATGCTCAAAATGACATGGCAAGATTGCAACTAATAGCAGTTTCAGGCATTGGCAGAAATAACATCAGGTTGCAATGTTTAGAGCTATCAAACAATATGTTACAGGAACTTAACATGTCAAACAAAGGCATGGCATGAATCTACTAATTGCATAGAACAAAAGTCCTTTAGTGACCATAAGCCAAAAAGGATCAGAAAATATAGTAACACCCATGTCAATATCGAAAGTTTCGTTAACAGATTCAGCAACATGGCATGTCAAAAACTGATAACAAGTAGGCATGTTGGTGAGCTTGAATCACTCACCACAGAGCAATACATGGCATTGCAAGGCACCCAATAGCAAGAAGACATGGCATAGAAGATATACATGGCAAGAACAACATCATAGCATGCAAGGATCAATCACAACAACCTTGGCAAAATTGAATAACCTGTAAACAATCTGCCAGGAACATTTTGTAGCAAAAGTAGAGCTCGATTGACTCAAGCTATGGCACTCCATAATTGCAAACAAGGGCATGGATGGATAGAGCAAGACATGTTTAACAAAACATCCTTACTGAAGTATCTCAAAATATGCATGGATCTCTCTGTAGCATCAAGTTAACTTGGCATCAAAATAACAGCAAACAGGACTGAAAACAGCAACAACAAGACACCTAGTTTGCATGCTTGAGCTAGTCACCACATAGATCACAAAAATACATAGCAAGCACCACTGGAAAGAAGACATGTCATATTACAAAACACATGTAGGGCTCAAGTCCAAAGGATGCACACATCAATCATGGCAAAAATGACAAAAGTGCATGTTCTGATAAAAATCAGAAACTAACATCACATAGCACTCTTCCAACAGCATTTCGGGCATCAAGATGAGCTTAAATGAAAATTATGCAATGAGATGAAATGATCTACTCTTCGAGACGAACATTTTGACATATTACACACACAAAACGGAGCTACATGCACAGAGTTACGATGCGATGAAAATGGCACAAAATATCACAATGCTCGGGACAGATGAATTTTAGAGGGGGGGGGGAAGTCAACCCTTGGCACGGTTTACGAGGAAGGCCGGGATTCTCGCCAGAGTTCGCGAGGGGAGGCGGCCGGAGTCGAAGGGTGCTCGCCGGAGCACGGGGGAGCCGGATCCGGGCGGCGCCGGCCGGATCTGGCCGGGGGCGGGCGGGCCGGAGGAGGCGCTGGCGGCGTGAGGAGGTCGCGGAGCTCATGGCCGCGACAAGGAGGACGGGGCAAAGGCGGCCGGACCGTGGCAGCAGGGCGGCGAGGGCGGCCGGGCGATGGAGCCTCCGACGGCGAGGGAAGGCGCGCAAGGGCCTGGCCGGCGGGAGGGCCCATGTGTGCGCGGGTATGGCAGCAGCGAGAGGGCACCGGAGGCGCTGGGGTCGCTCAGGCCCCGATGGGCTCAGGCGGAGCCTGCCCGAACCCAGGCGGGCCAGCGTGGCCGAGAGAGAGAGAGGGGTGGCGGGTGAGGCGGCGCGTCCGGTTGGCCGGGAGCGGCGGCGGAGGCGACGTGGCGTCCTGCCATTGGCGGACGACGTGGAGGAAGCAGCGGACATGTCCGGCAGCCGGGAGATCGTCCGTGGCCTTGAGGAAAAAGCTAGGGTTTGATCTGCGAATTTTTCGGGAGGCCACATATATATAGGTAGAGGGAGCTAGGAGAGTCCAAATGAGGTGTGGTTTTACCCCACGATCGTGATCGAACGACCGAGAGCATGGAGGGAGTTTGGTGGGTTTTGGGCCACTTTGGAAGGGTGTTGGGCTGCAACAAAGAGGCTTTTGCGTTACCCTGTTAACTGTTGGAGTACCAAACGACCTCAAATGATCCGAAACTTGACAGGCGGTCTACGGTGCTATACCAAGGCCGCTTGACAAACCTCGGTCCATTCGAGACCGTTTGACACCCGCACATGAAAAGAGGTAAAAGGGGCGCCGGAGACATAGGAGTGCGGATTGCAAAAGCGGACAACGGGAAAATGCTCGGATGCATGAGACAAACACGTATGCGAAATGAGATGCACATGATGACATGATATGAAATGCAAATGATGACATGGCAAAGTGCAACACGCATAAACAAATGACATGACAATCTTGACGAATAATCGACAGACACTGGCGCATCGAATCCGGGCGTTACAACACTCCTCCACTAACAAGAGATCTCGTCCGAGATCTTAGGACCGAGACGGAAGGAAAAGGGATGAGGTGAAACAAGGACTCAATAGAAGAAGCAAAGAATCGAGAGCACTCGAGATGAAGAGATGAGCGACGAGAATGGCGAGAATCGAAAGCTCACGGAATCGAGATAGACTATGAAGCACTCGTTCTAACGGAATGGTTAGAATGGAAAAAAAACGATAAAACTGAAACGATTTAGGCGAACTCAGACTTAACATGGAAAGAATAGAACACGAACTTCACAAGATGGAATGACACTGACGACATAAACAACGCAATACCTCCGGAAGAATTAAAAGGAAGGAATGAAATGAACTTAGAAGGAAGGATTGAATGGAATTGTTGAGAAAATCAACAACGAAAGAATAAGCTTGATGTGGACTTATGGATAACATCTCAAAATTATGAGCTGATCGCCGACCACAAGCGGAAATGATTTGATAGCTGAGAAGAACGACGAAATGCAAAACTCCACTTCAAAGAAAACGGAGAATTAATTGCACTTGAGGCGCAAGAAGAAAAGATATTTGAATTCCACCAAAATATTGATGAAACTCTGAAGAAAGAATTAAATCATGAAGAACCACCGTGAAGAACTCCAGAAACAAAGGATGATGAGATAGAATGAAGGACGAAAGAATAAGACTAAAGCTGCGATGATTTAGACGGAGGTTCTGACGAGATGGCCGAAAAAAAAAATTGAACTCCGGAAAAGAAAAGATGAAAACACTTGGAACTAGAATTTATTCCTCAAGAACAAACTCCGAAGAAAAGGGTTACTCACTTGGATGAAATAAGAATAAGATTTATTGTATGCTTATCCTTCATCAATTAAATTGATGACAAGCAATGGATTTTGCATGCTACTTATTCTTCTTGAAAAAGGATTGAGAAGGGATAACACCAAACTTGAGAAGGTCTTCATGAATCACCGGTAGGATTGAAAAAAAACGAATGGATTAGATGATAATCAAAGAAAAGAATCTTGGATGAACCACCGTAAGAATTCAGAAATGGCTGATAAAAAGAAATAATCACGGGAAGAATTAGAAAGCACGGAGATACTTGAGGAATTTAGAAAAGAGATCGAAGAGATCGCGAACTGATTAATGAATGCTTGAGCGAAGCACGGAAGAATATTGAGACGAACGAAGGGGCACGGATATAGAATGATTGGAGAACGACTTTGAAAACTTGGGACGAGGAAATCTTCCGAAATGGAGGCCTCGGATAATCGAACAGAAAAACAACTCTGAAATACTCGGATGGATGAAAAGAATTACTGGCGGAAACAAGTAGATAGGATAACATTGGGCTAGCACCATGAATCTCGGGAGAACGGACAAGATTTAAGAGGAACTCTACTTCGGTCTTCAAAATTGAGAATGACGACGAGAAACACCATCAAAATTACTGAGGAACTCCGGAAGAAAGAAAAACAGAGAGGTTGAGCCAACAATGAAAATGATTTGAAATCGATCTTGGAGATGGCATCTGACTGATGAAATTCATACTTACGTCAAACTCCGAAAAGAATTGAGCATACCTCCGGGGAAAATTAGAAGAGTCAGGTAAGATCCTGGGAAAAACCTGTGGGTTAGGGCCCACTAAAAGAAAACACCGTTGGAAAGGGATGATGAACAGATAGATGATGCACCGGAAGAACTGAAATATTTGACTGAGGTGACAACCTCGAATTAATTCAAACACAGACGAATCTCCTGAGATGTCTTGAGGACTCCGGAAGGATAAACTGGCGAGAGACGAACGAGCATGGAAAACACTTGAGCTGAGGAAAAGAATATGATCAACCGAAAAACTTGAATTGAGTGCACCGGAAAAGAAAGGGATGAAGAATGACGAACAAGACGAGAATTCACCGGTTGAAATAATTGAGGGAAGACTCCACACGAATGAAATTGATGGTCGGAAGAAACTCGAACTGCGGGAATAATAGGGTGGGAGGGCGGGAAAACAAAGACAACTTGGAAGGGGAAAACCGACGAATATCTTGAAGAGAAAACACCGGTTGAAATCATTGAGGAAAGAAAGCAAAGACTTCGCACGAGTAGGATCGATACTCGATTACGGACTCCGGTTCCGAGAAGAAGAAGGGAGGGCGGGTGGGAAAAAAACAACTGAGGATTGAACTTGCAAAGATGAAGAGGCTCGAGTCAACTTGACGAGAAATGCACCGGATAAAAAGAGCTGAGAGCCAATGATTGGAAAACCAACTGCGTGAACCTAAAAAAAAATTGAAAGGGAAGAGGAGTAATTCAAAACACCTACGTCAAGATTCCTCACCAGAGCGACGAAGGGGCAGAGGAGTAAAAAGAATTCCTACTCTCCGATATAACTAGACTCCGAAAACAGTTTTCTTCTAGACTCAACAACGACCAAACTACACGATCAATCAAGGGGGCTCCTAGGGTCGGTCGAGGCTCTGATACCAACTTGTCATGCCCAATATGCGACCCTATCCAAAAGGAACTCGAAGGTCCCACCAAGGATAGACCCGCATATTGAAACGCTTTGCAAGGTGGATATCATTACATCAACATTACATAATACATAGGGATACATACATAAGGCATACAATGCCACAAGAATACATCAACACCATATACAAGATCAACATCCGACTACGGATGAAACATAAACAGAAACTCAAACGACATCCATCCTGCTAGCCCAGGCTGCCGACCTGGAACCTATCCCCTGATCGAAGAAGAAGCAGAAGAAGAACTCCAACACAAGCAAACATCACGCTCGCGTCATGAGCATCGCAATCTGTACCTGCAACTGGTGGTGTAGTAATCTGTGAGCCACGAGGACTCAGCAATCCCATTACCATGGGTATCAAGACTAACAAAGCTTAAAGGGGAAGGAAAGGGTAAAGTGGTGAGGTTGCAGCAGCGACTAAGCATATATGGTGGCTAACTTACGCAAATGAGAGCGAGAAGAGGAACAAAGGAACGGTCGTCAACTAGTAATGATCAATAAGTGATCCTGAACTCCTACTTACGTCAGACATAACCCAGAAACCGTGTTCTCCTCTCGATCAACCCCGAAAAGAGACACTCACGGTTACACACACGGTTGGTGTATTTTAATTAAGATCAACTTCGGGTTTTCTACAACCGGACATTAACAAATTCCCATCTGCCACATAACCGCGGGCACGGCTTTCGAAAGTTTAAACCCTGCAGGGGTGTCCCAACATAGCCCATGATAAGCTCTCGCGATCAACGAAGGATATTCCTTCTCCCCGGGAAGACCCGATCAGTCTCGGAATCCCGGCTACAAGACATTTCGACAGTAATAAAACAAGACCAGCAAAGCCTCCCGGCGTGCCGACACCCTGGTAGTAGCCGCGCGTAACTCGTCCCAGGCCACGACCGGATGAGCAGCCCGTACAACTAAAACCAGCCCTCAAGTTTCCCCGAGGTGGCGCTGCAAAGGGCTCTAGTTTGGACCAACACTTAGACAAGCATTGGCCCGGGGGGGCTAAAATGAAGATGACCCTTGAGAGCGCGACTCCCAAGGGAAAAGGTAATAGGTCAGGCAAATGGTAAAACCAAAGTTGGGCCTTGCTGGAAAAGTCTTATTCAAAGCGAACTGTCAAGGGGGTCCCATAAATCACCCGACCGCGTTAGGGACGCAAAATCCGGGAACATAATACCGATATGACGGAAACTAGGGCGGCAAGAGTGGAACAAAACACCAGGCATAAGGCCGAGCCTTCCACCCTTTACCAAGTATATAGATGCATTAAATAAATAAGACATATTGTGATATCCCAACAAGTAAACATGTTCCAACAAGGAACAACATCTCCATGTTCCAACAAGGAACAAACTTCATCTTCACCTGCAACTAACAACGCTATAAGAGGGGCTGAGCAAAGCGGTAACATAGCCAAACAACGGTTTGCTAGGAAGGGTGACAACGAGTTAGAGGTTCATGGCAATTTGGGATGGCTTGAGGAACAGGTAATAGGTAGCGCAGCATAGCAATAGAACGAAGCAACTAGCTTAGCAATGATAGTAGTGAGATCCAGGGTAGCGGTCATCTTTCCTGAAATCCCGCAAGGAAGAAGAACGAGTCCATGAAGAAGACGAACGGAATAAGCCGAACCAAGCGTAGACGAACGAATCCTCACGATCGCAACGAAACGGGAACTAACAAGAAGAAGCACACAACATAGTAAACACACCACACATGAACAAGACATGATGCACAACAAGCATGATGCATGACAATTCTAGATGAGGCTACTCATGGCAAGAGATGATGCAAACAAGAGCAACACATCAAGACAAGTTTAAATGAGGCCGGAAACAACATATAACAATTCCGGTAAGTCCTCATATGCAAATTTCGAAATTGGTCCAGATCTGAATAACTTTATGTTCAAGTTGTTAAACAGCAAGTTAAAATGCACCACGATGATCTACACGAAATTCTAGTCAAGTTACATATAAAGTTTATTAGATTCGGAGCTACGGCCTAGAAGATATGAGCAAAACAAGGTAAGCATGGCATTGATGCAAAATGCATAAAAACATCAAGCAAACACCTCAAAACATGGATACAACATGATAATATGAAACTACATGCAAAATCAAGCAAGTTTCATATAGAGCACAATCAAAACGGAGCAACGGATCAACACATACACCCTATACAAGTTTAAAGGACAAGCTGTCCAAAACAGCAACTAGGTATATTGCAAGCATCAAAACAATATGCTACAGCACCTCAATATGAAAACAAAATGCATGGGCATGATGTACAGGTAAAGCATTACAAAACATGAACACTGAGCTATCTCCAGAAATGACTAGAACATGCTCAAAATGACATGGCAAGATTGCAACTAATAGCAGTTTCAGGCATTGGCAGAAATAACATCAGGTTGCAATGTTTAGAGCTATCAAACAATATGTTACAGGAACTTAACATGTCAAACAAAGGCATGGCATGAATCTACTAATTGCATAGAACAAAAGTCCTTTAGTGACCATAAGCCAAAAAGGATCAGAAAATATAGTAACACCCATGTCAATATCGAAAGTTTCGTTAACAGATTCAGCAACATGGCATGTCAAAAACTGATAACAAGTAGGCATGTTGGTGAGCTTGAATCACTCACCACAGAGCAATACATGGCATTGCAAGGCACCCAATAGCAAGAAGACATGGCATAGAAGATATACATGGCAAGAACAACATCATAGCATGCAAGGATCAATCACAACAACCTTGGCAAAATTGAATAACCTGTAAACAATCTGCCAGGAACATTTTGTAGCAAAAGTAGAGCTCGATTGACTCAAGCTATGGCACTCCATAATTGCAAACAAGGGCATGGATGGATAGAGCAAGACATGTTTAACAAAACATCCTTACTGAAGTATCTCAAAATATGCATGGATCTCTCTGTAGCATCAAGTTAACTTGGCATCAAAATAACAGCAAACAGGACTGAAAACAGCAACAACAAGACACCTAGTTTGCATGCTTGAGCTAGTCACCACATAGATCACAAAAATACATAGCAAGCACCACTGGAAAGAAGACATGTCATATTACAAAACACATGTAGGGCTCAAGTCCAAAGGATGCACACATCAATCATGGCAAAAATGACAAAAGTGCATGTTCTGATAAAAATCAGAAACTAACATCACATAGCACTCTTCCAACAGCATTTCGGGCATCAAGATGAGCTTAAATGAAAATTATGCAATGAGATGAAATGATCTACTCTTCGAGACGAACATTTTGACATATTACACACACAAAACGGAGCTACATGCACAGAGTTACGATGCGATGAAAATGGCACAAAATATCACAATGCTCGGACAGATGAATTTTAGAAGTCAACCCTTGGCACGGTTCTGAGGAAGGCAGGATTCTCGCCAGAGTTCGCGAGGCGGCCGGAGTCGAGGGTGCTCACCGAACCACGGGGAGCCGGATCCGGCGGCGCGGCCGGATCTGGCCGGGGGGCGCGGGCGGGGCCGGGAGGCGCTGGGCGTGGAGGAGGTCGCCGGAGCTCGCGGCGGCCCACCGAGGACGGGGGCAAAGGCGGCCGGGACCGCGCAAGGCAGAGGCGGCGGCCAGGCGATGGAGCTCCGGCCAGGCGGAAGGCAGCAGGCGCCTGGGGCGGCCGATGGCTGGCGTGGCAGGCTGTGGCACAGCGTCTGGAGGGCACCGGGCGCTGGGGTCGGCTCGGGCCCCGATGGGCTCAGGCGGGCCTGCCCGGCCCGGCGGGCGGGCCGGGCGGCCGAGGAGAGAGAGAGAGGGTGGCGGGTGAGGTGGCGCGTCCCGGTTGGCCGGGAGCGGCGGCGGAGGCGACGTGGCGTCCTGCCATTGGCCGGACGACGTGGAGGGGAGCGGCGGACATGTCCGGGCAGCCGGGGAGATCGTCCGTGGCAAGAGGGAAAAAGCTAGGGTTTGATCTGCGAATTTTTCGGGGGAGGCCACATATATATAGGTAGAGGGAGCTAGGAGAGTCCAAATGAGGTGTGGTTTTCGCCCACACGATCGTGATCGAACGACCGAGAGCATGGAGGGGAGTTTGGTGGGTTTTGGGCCACTTTGGAAGGGGTGTTGGGCTGCAACAAAGAGGCTTTTGCGGTTACCGGTTAACCGTTGGAGTACCAAACGACCTCCAAATGATCCGAAACTTGACAGCGGTCTACGGTGCTATACCAAGGCCGCTTGACAAACCTCGGTCCATTCGAGACCGTTTGACACCCGCACATGAAAAGAGGTAAAAGGGGGCGCCGGGAGACATAGGAGTGCCGGATTGCAAAACGGACAACGGGGAAAATGCTCGGATGCATGAGACAAACACGTATGCGAAATGAGATGCACATGATGACATGATATGAAATGCAAATGATGACATGGCAAAGTGCAACACGCAAGCAAATGACATGACAATGCTGACGAATAACTGACAGACACCTGGCGCATCGAATCCGGGGCGTTACAACACTCCTCCACTAACAAGAGATCTCGTCCCGAGATCTTAGGACCGAGACGGAAGGGAAAAGGGATGAGGTGAAACAAGGACTCAATAGAAGAAGCAAAGAATCGAGAGCACTCGAGATGAAGAGATGAGCGACGAGAATGACGAGAATCGAAAGCTCACGGAATCAGATAGACTATGAAGCACTCGTTCTAACCGGAATGGTTAGAATGGAAAAAGAAACGTATAAGACTGAAACGATTTAGGCAGAACTCAGACTTAACATGGAAAGAATAGAACACGAACTTCACAAGATGGAATGACACCTGACGACATAAACAACGCAATACCTCCGGAAGAATTAAAAGGAAGGAATGAAATGAACTTAGAAGGAAGGATTGAATGGAATTGTTGAGAAAATCAACAACGAAAGAATAAGCTTGATGTGGACTTATGGATAACATCTCAAAATTATGAGCTGATCGCCGACCACAAGCGGAAATGATTTGATAGCTGAGAAGAACGACGAAATGCAAAACTCCACTTCAAAGAAAACGGAGAATTAATTGCACTTCGAGACGCAAGAAGAAAAGATATTTGAATTCCACCAAAATATTGATGAAACTCCTGAAGAAAGAATTAAATCATGAAGAACCACCGTGAAGAACTCCGGTAACAAAAGGATGATGAGATAGAATGAAGGACGAAAGAATAAGACTAAAGCCTGCGATGATTTAGACGGAGGTTCTGACGAGATGGCCGAAAAAAAAATTGAACTCCGGAAAAGAAAAGATGAAAACACTTGGAACTAGAATTTATTCCTCAAGAACAAACTCCGAAGAAAAGGGTTACTCACTTGGATGAAATAAGAATAAGATTTATTGTATGCTTATCCTTCATCAATTAAATTGATGACAAGCAATGGATTTTGCATGCTACTTATTCTTCTTGAAAAAGGATTGAGAAGGGATAACACCAAACTTGAGAAGGTCTTCATGAATCACCGGTAGGATTGAAAAAAAATGAATGGATTAGATGATAATCAAAGAAAAGAATCTTGGATGAACCACCGTAAGAATTCAGAAATGACTGATAAAAAGAAATAATCACCGGGAAGAATTAGAGAAGCACGGAGATACTTGAGGGAATTTAGAGAAAAGAGATCGAAGAGATCGCGAACTGATTGACGAATGCTTGAACGAAGCACCGGAAGAATATTGAGACGAACGAAGGGGGCACGGATATAGAATGATTGGAAACGACTTTGAAAACTTGGGACGAGGAAATCTTACGAAATGGAGGCCTCCGGATAATCGAACAGAAAAACAACTCTGAAATACTCGGATGGATGAAAAGAATTGCACAACTGGAAACAAGTAGATAGGATAACATTGGGCTAGCACCGCGAATCTCCGGAGAACGGACAAGATTTAAGAGGAACTCTACTTGGTCTTCAAAATTGAGAATGACGACGAAACACCATCAAAATTCTTGAGGAACTCCGGAAGAAAGAAAAAGCAGAGAGGTTGAGCCAACAATGAAAATGATTTGAAATCGATCTTGGAGATGGCATCTGACTGATGAAATTCATACTTACGTCAAACTCCGAAAAGAATTGAGCATACCTCAGGAAAATTAGAAGAGTCGGGTAAGATCCTGGAAAAACACATGGGTTAGGGCCCACTAAAAGAAAACACCGTTGGAAAGGGATGATGAACAGATAGATGATGCACCGGAAGAACTGAAATATTTGACTGAGGTGACAACCTCGAATTAATTCAAACACAGACGAATCTCCTGAGATGTCTTGAGGACTCCGGAAGGATAAACTGGCGAGAGACGAACGAGCATGGAAAACACTTGAGCTGAGGAAAAGAATATGATCAACCGAAAAACTTGAATTGAGTGCACCGGAAAAGAAAGGGATGAAGAATGACGAACAAGGCGAGAATTCACGGTTGAAATAATTGAGGAAGACTCCACGAATGAAATTGATGGTCGGAAGAAACTCGAACTCAGGAATAATAGGGTGGGAGGCGGAAAACAAAGACAACTTGGAAGGGAAAACCGACGAATATCTTGAAGAAAAACACGGTTGAAATCATTGAGGAAAGAAAGCAAAGACTTTGCACGAGTAGGATCGATACTCGATTACGGACTCGGTTCGAGAAGAAGAAGGGAGGCGGGTGGGAAAAAAACAAGCGAGGATTGAACTTGCAAAGATGAAGAGGCTCGAGTCAACTTGACGAAAATGCACGGATAAAAAGAGCTGAGAGCCAACGATTGGAAAACCAACTGCGTGAACCTAAAAAAAAATTGAAAGGGAAGAGGAGTAATTCAAAACACCTACGTCAAGATTCCTCACCAGAGCGACGAAGGGGCAGAGGAGTAAAAAGAATTCCTACTCTCCGATATAACTAGACTCCGAAAACAGTTTTCTTCTAGACTCAACAACGACCAAACTACACGATCAATCAAGGGGGCTCCTAGGGTCGGTCGAGGCTCTGATACCAACTTGTCATGCCCAATATGCGACCCTATCCAAAAGGAACTCGAAGGTCCCACCAAGGATAGACCCGCATATTGAAACGCTTTTGCAAGGTGGATATCATTACATCAACATTACATAATACATAGGGATACATACATAAGGCATACAATGCCACAAGAATACATCAACACCATATACAAGATCAACATCCGACTACGGATGAAACATAAACAGAAACTCAAACGACATCCATCCTGCTAGCCCAGGCTGCCGACCTGGAACCTATCCCCTGATCGAAGAAGAAGCAGAAGAAGAACTCCAACACAAGCAAACATCGCGCTCGCGTCATGAGCATCGCAACCTGTACCTGCAACTGGTGGTGTAGTAATCTGTGAGCCACGAGGACTCAGCAATCCCATTACCATGGGTATCAAGACTAACAAAGCTTAAAGGGGAAGGAAAGGGTAAAGTGGTGAGGTTGCAGCAGCGACTAAGCATATATGGTGGCTAACTTACGCAAATGAGGCGAGAAGAGGAACAAAGGAACGATCGTCAACTAGTAATGATCAATAAGTGATCCTGAACTCCTACTTACGTCGACATAACCCGAAACCGTGTTCTCCTCTCGATCAACCCGAAAAGAGACACTCACGGTTACACACGGTTGGTGTATTTTAATTAAGATCAACTTCGGTTTTCTACAACCGACATTAACAAATTCCCATCTGCCACATAACCGCGGGCACGGCTTTGAAAGTTTAAACCTGCGGGGTGTCCCAACAGCCCATGATAAGCTCTCGCGATCAACGAAGGATATTCCTTCTCCCGGGAAGACCCGATCAGTCTCGGAATCCGGCTACAAGACATTTCGACAAGTAATAAAACAAGACCAGCAAAGCCTCCGTGTGCCGACACCTGGTAGTAGCCAGCAGCGTAACTCGTCCCGAGCCACGACCGGATGAGCAGCCCGTACAACTAAAACCAGCCCTCAAGTTTCCCGAGGTGGCGCTGCAAAGGGCTCTAGTTTGGACCAACACTTAGACAAGCATTGGCCGGGGGCTAAAATGAAGATGACCCTTGAGGCGCGACTCCCAAGGGAAAAGGTAATAGGTCGTGCAAATGGTAAAACCAAAGTTGGGCCTTCTTTGGAAAAGTCTTATTCAAAGCGAACTGTCAAGGGGTCCCATAAATCACCCGACCGCGTTAGGGACGCAAAATCCGGGAACATAATACCGATATGACGGAAACTAGGGCGGCAAGAGTGGAACAAAACACCAGGCATAAGGCCGAGCCTTCCACCCTTTACCAAGTATATAGATGCATTAAATAAATAAGACATATTGTGATATCCCAACAAGTAAACATGTTCCAACAAGGAACAACATCTCCATGTTCAACAAGGAACAAACTTCATCTTCACCTGCAACTAACAACGCTATAAGAGGGCTGAGCAAAGCGGTAACATAGCCAAACAACGGTTTGCTAGGAAGGGTGACAACGAGTTAGAGGTTCATGGCAATTTGGGATGGCTTGAGGAGCAGGTAATAGGTAGCGCAGCATAGCAATAGAAACGAAGCAACTAGCTTAGCAATGATAGTAGTGAGATCCAGGGTAGCGGTCATCTTGCCTGAAATCCCGCAAGGAAGAAGAACGAGTCCATGAAGAAGACGAACGGAAGAAGCCGAACCAAGCGTGAGCGAGCGAATCCTCACGATCATAGCAAGCAGGAACTAACAAGAAGAAGCACACAACATAGTAAACACACCACACATGAACAAGACATGATGCACAACAAGCATGATGCATGACAATTCTAGATGAGGCTACTCATGGCAAGAGATGATGCAAACAAGAGCAACACATCAAGACAAGTTTAAATGAGGCCGGAAACAACATATAACAATTCCGGTAAGTCCTCATATGCAAATTTCGAAATTGGTCCAGATCTGAATAACTTTATGTTCAAGTTGTTAAACAGCAAGTTAAAATGCACCACGGTGATCTACACGAAATTCTAGTCAAGTTACATATAAAGTTCATTATATTCGGAGCTACGGCCTAGAAGATATGAGCAAAACAAGGTAAGCATGGCATTGATGCAAAATGCATAAAAACATCAAGCAAACATCTCAAAACATGGATGCAACATGATAATATGAAACTACATGCAAAATCAAGCAAGTTTCATATAGAGCACAATCAAAACGGAGCAACGGATCAACACATACACCATATACAAGTTTAAAGGACAAGCTGTCCAAAACAGCAACTAGGCATATTGCAAGCATCAAAACAATATGCTACATCACCTCAATATGAAAACAAAAGGCATGGGCATGATGTACAGGTAAAGCATTACAAAACATGAACACTGAGCTATCTCCAGAAATGACTAGAACATGCTCAAAATGACATGGCAAGATTGCAACTAATAGCAGTTTCAGGCATTGGCAGAAATAACATCAGGTTGCAATGTTTAGAGCTATCAAACAATATGTTACAGGAACTTAACATGTCAAACAAAGGCATGGCATGAATCTACTAATTGCATAGAACAAAAGTCCTTTAGTGACCATAAGCCAAAAAGGATCAGAAAATATAGTAACACCCATGTCAATATCGAAAGTTCCGTTAACAGATTCAGCAACATGGCATGTCAAAAACTGATAACAAGTAGGCATGTTGGTGAGCTTGAATCACTCACCACAGAGCAATACATGGAATTGCAAGGCACCCAATAGCAAGAATACATGGCATAGAAGATATACATGGCAAGAACAACATCATAGCATGCAAGGATCAATCATAACAACCTTGGCAAAATTGAATAACCTGTAAACAATCTGCCAGGAACATTTTGTAGCAAAAGTAGAGCTAGATTGACTCAAGCTATGGCACTCGATAATTGCAAACAAGGGCATGGATGGATAGAGCAAGACATGTTTAACAAAACATCCTTACTGAAGTATCTCAAAATATGCATGGATCTCTCTGTAGCATCAAGTTAACATGGCATCAAAATAACAGCAAACAGGACTGAAAACAGCAACAACAAGACACCTAGTTTGCATGCTTGTGCTAGTCACCACATAGATCAAAAAAATACATAGCAAGCACCACTGGAAAGAAGACATGGCATATTACAAAACACATGTAGGGCTCAAGTCCAAAGGATGCACACATCAATCATGGCAAAAATGACAAAAGTGCATGTTCTGATAAAAATCAGAAACTAACATCACATAGCACTCTTCCAACAGCATTTCGGGCATGAAGATGAGCTCAAATGAAAATGATGCAATGAGATGAAATGATCTACTCTTCGATTCGAACATTTTGACATATTACACGCATAAAACGGAGCTACATGCACAGACTTACGATGCGATGAAAATGGCACAAAATATCACAATGCTCGGGACTTAGATGAATTTTAGAGGGGTCAACCCTTGGCACGGTTCTGAGGAAGGCGGGATTCTCGCCGGGTTCGCGAGGGGAGGCGGCCGAGTCGAAGGTGCTCGCCGAACACGGGAGCGGATCGGGCGGCCCGGATCTGGCTGGAGGGGCGCGGGCGGGCCGGAGGAGGCGCGCGGCGGCGGAGGAGGTCGCCGGAGTTCACGGCGGCGACCGAGGACGGGCGGCAAAGCGGTCGGGACCGGCGGCGAGCAGAGGGCGAGGGGCGGCCGGGCGATGGAGCTCCGGCCGTGCGGAAAAGCGCGGGGCGCCTTGGCCGCCGGATGGCTGGCCGCGGGCCCATGGGCGAGGGCGCCGGGCGCTGGGTCGGCTCGGGCCCGATGGGCTCAGCGGGCCTGCCCTGCCCGGCCGGGCGGCAGGGCGGGCCGAGAGAGAGAGAGAGAGGGGTGGCGGGTGAGGCGGCGCGTCCGGTTGGCCGGGCGCGCGCGGAGGGCGACGTGGCGTCCTGCCATTGGCGAGGCGGACGTGGAGGGAGCGGCGGACATGTCCGACAGCCGGGAGATCGTCCGTGGCCAGAGGGAAAAGCTAGGGTTTGATGTCGAATTTTTGGTGAGGCCACATATATATAGGTAGAGGAGCTAGGAGAGTCCAAATGAGGTGCGGTTTCGCCACACGATCGTGATCGAACGACCGAGAGCATGGAGGGAGTTTGGTGGGTTTTGGGCCACTTTGGAAGGGTGTTGGGCTGCAACAAAGAGGCTTTTGCGGTTACCCTTAACTGTTGGAGTACCAAACGACCTCCAAATGATCCGAAACTTGACAGGTGGTCTACCGGTGCTATACCAAGGCCGCTTGACAAACCTCGGTCCATTCCGAGACCGTTTGACACCCGCACATGAAAAGAGGTAAAAGGGGGCGCCGGGAGACATAGGAGTGTCGGATTGCAAAACGGACAACGGGGAAAATGCTCGGATGCATGAGACGAACACGTATGCGAAATGAGATGCACATGATGACATGATATGAAATGCAAATGATGACATGGCAAAGTGCAACACGCAAGCAAATGACATGACAATGCTGACGAATAACTGACAGACACCTGGCGCCTCGAATCCGGGGCGTTACAACGCTGATCTTGAGGGATCAGGCCCTGGCTGACCTTAATGACAACCACCTAGCGATTGTGCCAGTAGGCGTGAGTTCGGTCAGCCCTCCCACAAAGCGGGAACCAAAAAGGTTCAAGGCCAGTGAAGGCAAGGACGGAACCAGTGTTGCTGCAAAACCAAGTTTGGCGGGCCCTAGCGGCCAGGCGCCGCCGGCCCAATGAGTGTCCTAGCTTGGGCTGTCGTGGCGCCGCAAACCGCGACAGTTCAAAACTTCGCGATATGGCGAGCAGTTTGCCCCTCGATCCTCTGCATCTTAGAAACCCGGATCGAGGATCTCGAGTAGAGAGTTTGTCTAGCACTTTAAATTTTGATAATAGTTTTGCAGTTAGTAGCACTGGTAGGAGTGGTGGCCTTGGAATTTTTTGGAATAATTCAATAAAGGTAGAAATTGCTGGTTACTCGGAGTATCATATTGATGTGCTGGTTGATGATCTAGTTGATACTAGAACACGGGTGACCTTTGTTTATGGAGAAGCGCAGGTTCCGGAGAGGTACAAAACTTGGGATATGCTCCGAGGCATTGCAAGCATTAGCAATCTCCCCTGGGCTGTTATCGGCGATTTTTTAACGAAGTGCTTCACGCACATGAGCATGATGGAGTAGGCCAGCGTAGTCAGGTCCAGATGGATGTGTTTCACGATGCTCTGGACACATGCGGACTGACGGATATCGGTTATACATGAAAGGGATGGACATTTGAGAAAAAGGTTACAGGGGGCTCGTTTACTCGAGTCCGGCTAGACAGATGTGTGGCTAATACTACATGGTTCATGGCGTTCCCACTGCATGCACTTGAGCACAAAGGAGCAGCTACATCCGATCATATCCCCATCTTGCTAAAATATCAAGACGTCCATGCATGCAGGAGAGCACCCAAAGCTTTCAAGTATGAGCTGATGTGGGAAAGAGAGCCAGACTTGTTTAATTGTGTGGGCACGGGGTGGAAGGAGAAACCTGCGGACTCCGTTGCAGACATGCATGGAAAGCTGCAGGAATTGGCGGGGAACCTATCTGCCTGGGATCGGACGCATTTTGGTTCTGTCAGGGGCGAGATACGCCAGCTGCAGACGGAGCTTGATAGGCTGCGAGGGACCCCAGGACGAACGGGACCCACGCACAGGGAACTAAAAATAAAAGAGCGCCTGGTGGAGCTCTACCATCGAGAAGAACTGTTGTGGCGCCAATGGGCCCGTCTGGAATGGTTGCAGCTTGGCGACAAAAATACCTATTATTTTCACCTTAGAGCGAGCAGAAGGCGCCGTAAAAATCAAATTAAAAATCTGCAACGCCCGGATGGTCAGTTAACAGCCGACGAGGTGGAGATGGAAGACTTGGCTACAACCTTTTATAAAAATCTGTATACGTCTGAGGGAGTCAAATGATATGGACCGGGTTCTTGATACAGTGCCATGCAGGGTCACAGCTGATATGAATGATAAGTTAAATGCTCCGTACAATTCGCAAGAGGTGAAAAATGCGCTTTTTCAGATGTTCCCTTTAAAGGCCCCGGGGCCCGATGGTTTTCCGGCGCATTTTTTCCAGCGTCACTGGGATGTCTGTGGCGAAGAGGTGACTAGGGAGGTGCTGAGAATTGTTATGGGTACAGAATCAGCAGAATGCATCAATGAGACCATCTTGGTTCTGATCCCGAAGGTAAAAAAACCCTACCCTCTTGTCACAATTTCGGCCCATTAGTCTTTGCAACGTGTTGTATAAAATTGCATCCAAGGTTATCTCAAATCGATTAAAACTTGTTCTGCCTGACATAATTTCTGAGGAGCAGTCTGCTTTTGTCCCTGGGAGATTGGTAACAGATAACATAATAACTGCGTATGAATGCCTTCATTTTATGAAACACAACAAGGCCAAGGGAAATCAACATTGTGCTCTTAAGCTTGATATGATGAAGGCCTATGACAAGGTGGAATGGGCTTATCTGAGGGCAATGATGCTCAAGTTGGGATTCACCAACAATTGGGTTGATATAGTAATGGGACTGGTAAGCACTGTCAAATTTTCTGTGTTATTCAATGGAAAGAAGTTGCAGGAGTTCAAACCTTCTTGTGGTATACGGCAAGGGGACCCCATATCCCCATACTTGTTCTTGATTGCGGCAGAGGGCCTTTCGTGCCTCCTAAAATCTAGAAGTGAGTCATCAAATCTTCATGGTCTGAAAGTGGTGCCTACGGCACCACCAGTCAACCATCTATTATTTGCAGATGACAGCCTGTTGTTTTTCAAGGCGAATGGTATGGGTGCTCAGGAGGTGCACCAGCTGTTGGATATATATTGTAATGCAACTGGTCAGCGCATCAATTATGATAAGTCCTCAATCTTTTTTAGTAAGGGAGTTCCAGAGTCGGTGAGAGATGAAATTAAAGGAATCCTTAATGTGCCAAGTGAAACCCTCAATGAAAAATACTTGGGCATGCCATCTGATATTGGGACATCAAAGAACGGGGCCTTTAAATATTTGAAGGACAGATTGTGCAACAAGATACAGGGCTGGATAGAGAGAACAATGTCATCTGCTGGGAAGGAAGTTCTGGTCAAAGCAGTAGCTCAGGCAGTACCTGTTTTCTCTATGTCTTGTTTTAAATTGCCTAGAGGACTATGCGAGCATCTAAATATGTTAATTTGGAAATTTTGGTGGGGCAGTAAAGATGGTCACCGTAAACCACACTGGGTCTCGTGGAAGGAGATGACAAAACCGAAAGGCATGGGCGGCTTGGGCTTCAAAGATTTCGAACTGTTCAATTTGGCTATGTTTTAGCGAAGCAAGCATGGCGCATGTTGCAAGATCCAGAGTCATTGAGCGCACGTGTGGTAAGGAGTGTTTATCATCCAAACTCATCAATTTTGCAGGCTACTCTCGGCAACCACCCTAGCCAGATATGGAGAGCTATCATTGAAGGAAGAGATGTTTTGAAACTGGGTTTGATCAGGCGAATTGGCAACGGAACAACAACTAATATATGGAACGATAACTGGATTCCTCGGGATGAGATGCTGAGATCGTATGGGAGCAGGGTTCCAAACCCCCCAGTGATGGTGTCTGAACTAATAGATGCTACCTCAGCAACGTGGAAGTTTCAAAAGCTGCATGAGGTGTTTATGCCGATGGATATTCCGGCCATCATGGGCATACCCTTGTGCACAAGGAATGTGGAGGATTATTGGGGATGGCATTTTGAGAGGAGCGGAGTATTCACAGTAAAATCAGCCTATAGAATGCTTGTGGCAACGAAACAGAGAAGGGAGGCGTGGCTGGAGGAATCGGCTGGATCCTCAAGTACAAACACCAAAGAGAAACCATGGAAGATGTTGTGGAAAACTCAAGTACCGGGTAGGATTCGGATGTTTTTTTGGAGGTTGTCTAAGCACTCAGTCCCGACAGAAGATGTTCGAGCTCACCGCCATATGACAAATTCTGATGCATGCGGGTTATGTGGAGGACCAGATTCTTGGAGACACTCATTCTTTGGAGTGCCTTGTTGCTCGGTGTACGTGGGCGCTGGTGGATGATGACATCGCTCAGCAACTCATTGCAACGACGGAACCACATGCTCGTCACTGGCTCTTCTCACTAATGGATGCATTACCTCACATGCAATTCATTAAAGTTGCGGTAACACTCTGGGCAATTTGATACTCTAGGAGGAAAGCTATTCATGAAGGAATTTTTCAAAGCCCTCAAGCAACACATATGTTTATCGACAGATATATTAGAGATCTAAAGATCCTCCGGGAACCGAGTGCATCACCAAGAGTGGGCGCTGCAGCAGTGTCCAGGGGAAATAGACGACAAAAGGCACCACCGGCAGGATACGCCAAAATCCATGTTGACGCCGGGGTCTCAGCAAGGGGAGGTGTCGCAGCTGCAGTCTGTCGAGATGACCAAGGTAACTACATGGGTAGCTCGGCTCTAGTTGTACGGGGACTCCAAGACCCGGCAATGTTGGAAGCTATTGCATGTAGGGAGGGAATAGCGTTGGCTGAAGACCTGCTTGTGCAGAATTTCATATTGGCATCTGATGCGAAGCAGGTAGTCATGGATATCCACAATTCCAATCGTGGAAAATACGGAACCATTATTTCAGAGATACTTCATAGAGCTACCATGTTTACTTGTAATTTCGTTTTTGAAAGTCGAGACTCGAATAACGACGCTCTTAACATAGCCAAGTTTGCTCGATCTTTAGGTCAGGGGCGCCACATGTGGCTTGGCCAACCCCATGATCCAAGATGTATTCCACTTTCTGTGGCTTATGAATGAATAAACTTGGTTCCCCTAAAAAAAACATAGAGGGCTAGGCACGCTTATGTCTCGCTTATAGTGAGGCAGACGGCTGCCTCGCCCACTAATTTCGTCCCGGTAGGGCCATGGATCGTCACGCTATTTTGTTTTTTATTCTTCGCTATTTTAAATACATATATTTTGAAAACATAATTTACTTCAAAAATAAATCCATGAAATTCAAAAATGTGTACATGTTATAAAAAATATTAGCGCAATTAAAGAAATGTTGATAGCTTTCAAAAATAATGTTCGTTGCAATGAAAAAATGTTCCTACTTTCGAAAAAATGTATATATTCTTTAAAAAATGTATGTAGAATGTAAAAAATATCTAGTGTTGTATGAAAATGTTTCATACCATGAAAACATTGAACGTGACATTTCCAATAACTGTTTCTGTGTTTGAAAAAATGTTTGTGACATTTACCAAAATGTTTATACTAATTTTAAAATCTTTACATATTTTAATAATGTTTGTTACCATTAAAACAGTTTCAGCTGTAATTGAAAAATATGTTTACCCTGTATTCAGAAAATTGTTCAAACATGTATTGAAAAAAATGTACAAAAACTCAATGTGTATCTGAAAAAGTTCCCCGTGTACGCCAAATATGTCTATTCTATACTGAAAAAGGTAGACATCTGTTAAAAAATAAAACCAATGAAAACCGATAAGAAAAAAACAAAAGGAATACCCAAAAAAAAAGAAAACCAGAGTATAATGAAGAAAAAAAATCAAAGGAAACAGTTTGTGAAACAAAGAACACCGAAAATGTACAAAGAAAAAAGAGGAGTTTCAAAAAAAATGTTTGTGACATTTACCAAAATGTTTATACATATACCAAAAAAATGTTTGCATGGTTTTCAAAATGATTATTACCATTAAAGACTGTTTCACATGTATTTCAAAAAATGTTGACCATGTATTCAAAAGGGTGTTCAAACCTGTATTGAAAAAAATGTACATCATAAATTTTAAAAAGATGAATATTTATCAAAAACAAATGTTTCACTTATACACTAAATATGCATAGTGTGCACTAAAAAAGAGTATACATGTGTTAATAAGAAACCAATGAGGACCCAAAATGAACAAAAACAAGAATAAAGAAGGCGAAGTAGAACAAAGAAGAAAAATTAAAGAAAACAGGTGATAAATAACGAACACTAAAATATATGAAGAAAAAAGAAGACATTTCAGAGGAATGTTTGTGAAATTTACTAAAATGTTTATTTAAATATAAAAATTCGTGTGGTTATTTGTTTACCATTATAAAACATTTCAACATGTATTTATAAAAAATCGACTATGTATTCAAAAAAGTGTTCAAACATGTATCAAAAGAAAAATATACATCGTGTATTTGAAAAAAAATCAATATGTATAAAAAGATACGTCATGTGCACATTAAATATGTATATTCTGCACTGAAAAAAGTAGGCATGTGTTGAAAGAGAAACCCGATTTAAACTGATATAAAATCAAATAAAATCGAAGAAAAACAAGAAAAAATCAAAGAAAACCTAAGTATAACAAAGGAACAAATAAAAAGAAAGAAAGTAGGTGATAAAACAAAGAAAGTCGACATATACGAAGAAAAAGAGAAGGACCAGTGAAAATAAAAAAATTAGAAAACCCGAAGCGAACAGCAAGCCATGAAAGCAACAACGAATACGCGGTGGCCCAGTATGTAGCATGCAGGAAATAGTTTCTTTTATTTTTCTTTGCGCCTCTTTCAGGTTCTTCTATGTGCTTTTTATGTTTTTCTAAATCTGCTTTATTTTCATCTATTCTTTTTTTCATATACATGTCTACTTTTGTCAATACATGTTTTAATTTTTTTGCATACATCTAGAATATCTTTTTGACACACCTTTTTAATATATATGATGAATACTTTCAAATGCATGATCTGAATATATCTATAATATATGTATAATATATTTTCAGACACATGTTGAAGGTTGTTTTTGTATGAGACGAATTTGTTTTTAAAACTAAGCGAACATGTTTTGCATTTTTCTAAGATTTTTTTTCAAAATGTCACTCACTGCAATCTACTTTTCACAATACACTTTGTTCATTTTCATATAAATCTGGAACATTTTTTGGTTTCACGTTCACAATCTTTCAAAGACATGATAGACATTTTATCAATACATTGTTTGAAGTCTTTCTCTATTCTTAAAAAAAGCAGAGTTGGTGATGATGATGTACCTGCTATCCTGCAATATAGGCCGTCCGATCTATATCTAACGGATAGGAAGGAAACTATGCCAATTTACCTGCACTCCTCTCCACATTTGCAGATACGGCCTTCCCTCATTCATCTTTTTCTCCCACAAGATAAACTACTCATACAAATGCATCTTCATGTTCCGTGCAACGCACAGACATTTTGCTAGTCTGAATACGTGTTAAACCTCTTTGAAATACACGTTGAACATTTTCTAAATGAAATGAAATAATTCTTTTAAACCCATGAGTATATTTCTTTACACTGCATAAACAGTTTGTAAAAATATCACGAACAAATTTTGAAAATGCATGAACATTTGTTCTTAAATGTTGCGTACTTTCTTTGAATAGTACCTGAACATTTTTTTTAAATTGTGTAATTTTTTACACTGCATAACTATTTTAAAAATGCAATGGATATTTTCTGAAACATTTTAACTTTTTCAATATCAGCAACAATTTATTTAGTTTATAAATACTTTTACTCGCGAACAAATTTTACACTATGTTAACATTCTTTTCCAATATGTGGTCAATGATTTAAAAAATAAATTAATTAATTTTGATGTACATGTACTTATTTTGTTTCAAAAATAGAAACAAAAGGGAAAATATATGAATAAATGAACAAGCAGAGAAGATGAAATGAATGAAAGGTCTTTGGTTCGGCCCAATAGAAGCGTCGAAAGGGCACACTCGTGGTGGGCACACGATGCGCCTCATACAAAGCGATACATGAAGAAATCTTCCAGAGTCCCTCGGCCGCTCATCTCTTTATACGCAAATTCATTGAAGAACTTGACATCATCCCGTGGAAGACACCTAATGTTCCTCTGACCACCAGCAGAACCATGGTGCATCCCAAAGTACCTCCGCATGGGTTTGCTAAAATACATATTGATGCTCATGCGAGTACTGCATGGAATCATATTGGTGGAGTGGCAGCAGCTGTTTGCCGTGACGAGGAAGGGAATTATATGTGCAGATCATCCTTGGTGATTCATTGGATCAACGATGTGGCGACCTTGGAGGCCATAGCGTGCAGGGAGGCGTTATTCCTGGTGGAGGATCTCATGTTGCATAGCTTCATCGTCGCCTCATACGCGAAGAATATTGTCAATGACATTCATAGAGGAAGTAATACATCTTACAGTAACATTATTAGTGAGGTTAAGAGTAGGGATTTAATGTTTAATTATAGCTTTACTTGTGAAGGAAGAGCTGCAAATGCGGATAGGTTAGCCAAGTTTTCTTATTCTCTTAATCAGAGATGACATGTTTGATTGATCTGCCCCTGTGATCTCCTTTGTATCCCACCTAGTGTGGAATTTGAGCAACAAAACTTGGTGATACCCCTAAAAAACAAAGGGAGGCATATCACTTCCCCGCAAATGCGCACACCTGTAGCGCTAACAAGGCTAAATGAGCCAACCCATTTGTGGGTTTTTTCCATGTCTTTCTCCCATAGGTTTTGAGAACGTTAACCTTCCCCTAACAGGTTTCCCTTTTTCCTATGTTTCTTTCCGCTAGTTTTCTTTTGTTTTGTTATTAGTTCATTTTCCCTTTTTCCTTTTTTTTCTTTCTACTGTGTTTTGTCTTTTTGCAAAAAGAAATCCATGACTATTTTACAAATTCATGAATTTTTGCTTAACTCGCGAACTTTTCTAAAATTTAGGAACAATTTTATATTTGAGAATTGAAATTTGCAAATATTTTTTGAAATTCATGAACTTTTCCTGTAATTACGAATTTATGTTAATTTCACAGATATTTTTGTATTCATTAATTCTTATGAAGATTTTTCGAAATTTGTGAACATTCTCTAAACTTTTGAAAGTATTTTAGTAGAAAACCGACCAACAATAAATAAATCCTGCTGAAAAACCCGCCAAAATAAATATCTGCCCACTACAGCAGGAAGCGCTACATGCACACTTGTTACCAGGCCGAACCTTTAGCGTTGGCGCTGGTACGCAGGTGCGAGTTTTGGTGCTATGGCAAATCCCATGGGTTTTTTTTGAGAAAAAAAGGCGAATTCCCTGGGTCCGTATATAATTTTGAACCATACCTAAGGCAAGTCAGAGAAAAGTGGCAAATCCTATTTGCCGCATCCGAAAAATAATGGCTGCTTCACAAATGCACATGCATGAACGAGATAGGTTGGCCCATTGAGCAAATAGAACATGCTACACAACCCCGCTTTTTTGAGTAGAAGGTTTTTGGACTGTTTATATTTTTTTGGCTTTTTATTCCCTCCGTTCCAAAATTAACAATGACAATAATTTTTGGACTAAAACCACGACAATATCTTGGAATGGAGGGATTAGTTTTTAGTTCCTCTTCATGTTTCTTTTTTCTTTTCTAAAACATGTTTGGAACTTTCAAAAATGTTTTTGTTTTCAAAATTAGTTCAAATTTTCAAAATCTCTGCATTTCAAAATATGTTTAGCAATTTCAAAAAATGTTTGTGTTTTCAAATTTTGTTTGGAATTTCAAAGAATGATTCTTTTCTTAAAATGTGTTCCCAAATTCAAAAGATGTTTTGAAATTCAAAGTTTGTATTGATTTCAATATATGTTTGTTTTTATAAATTTGTTCATAAATTTGAAAAATTATGCTTTCAAAAATTGTTCTGAAATTTCAAAAAATATTCCGATTATTTAAAATTTGTTAACGAATAAAAATATATTTCCATTTACAAAATTTATTCACAAATTCAAAAAATGGCCACAAATTACCTCGTGCTACAGCAGCCACGGGGTGTTACAGTAGCCACGCGTGCCAATGGGATGGGATGTGGAGGGGGAATAGAATTTTTTTTTGAGCAAATGGAGGGAGAATAGATGTCGAGCTACCTCCTGCTCGGGCTCCAAAGTGAAATTTTGTTTCTCTTCGCCTTTCACTATTTTTCATTTGGAAAACTGAAAACTTAAGGGTGCATAGACTATCAGTAAAGTGGCGGCCTGCTACTTGTGAGCTGCGTTGGGATTTTCCCCGAAAGAAAAGGTGAAGCAGTACGGTAGAGATAATTATTTCTCACAATGAGAACCAAGGTTATCGAACCATTGGGAGAATCACACAAACCCCCTGTGAATAGCAGCTGCACACACAAAAGCAAATACTTGAACCCAACGCGGGCAAGTGGGTTGTCAATCCTTTTGAACTCGTTACTTGTAAGGATTAAATCCTGTATAGGTAAATAAATTGCAGCAAGGTATTTTTATTTTTTATAATATGATTAAAGTAGACTTGGGGGCCATAGTTTTCACTACAGACTTCTCTCTCGAACATATAGCATACGTGGGTAAATAAATTACTGCTGGGCAATTGATAGAAAAAGCATAGTTATGATGTTATTCATGGCAATGATCACACATATAGGCATCACGTCCGTGACAAGTAGACTGACTCCTGCCTGCATCTACTACAATTACTCCATCAATCAACCGCTATCCAACATGCATCTATGGTATTAAGTTCATGACAAACAGAGTAACGCTTCAAATAAGATGACATGATGTAGACAAACTAAACCCAATCAATATGAATAAACCCCGTTGTTTTATCCTTAGTAGTAGCAATAGTACAATACGTGCCTCAATACCCCTTCTGTCAATGGGTGAGAACACCGCAAGATTGAACGCACTACAAAGCACCTCTCCCACTGAAGATAAATAAATCTAGTTGGCCAAACCAAACAGATAGAACTGAGATAAATACATAGCTATCATAATCATGCATAATAAAGTTCAGAAAATACTCAATTATTTTTCATGAATGATCTGATCACAAACCAACAATTCATCGGATCCCAACAAACACACCACAAAAGAAGATTACATCGAATAGAACTCTAAGAAGATCAAGGAGAACATTGTATTCAAGATCAAAGAGAGAAAAAAGCCATTTAGCTACTAGCTATGGACCCTACCCACGCATCATCAGAAGGCGGCAAGGATGATGTAGAAGCCTTTCGTGATCGATTCCCCCTCCGGCAGAGTACCAAAAAAGGCCTCCAGATGGGATCGCGGAAGTACAGAAGCTTGCGGCGGCGAAAAAAAGTGTTTCGGGTGGCTCTCTAGGGGTTTCCCAATGTTAGATAATTCCCAATGTTAGAGAATTTATAAAGGTGGATTTAGGTCAGACGGAGCCACGTGGGTCCCACAAGGTAACAGGGCGCCCCTATCCCCATGGGCGAGCTCTCTTGCCTTGTCGTCTCCTCATTTGTCGTATGGTCTCCTCCCGAAGCTTCTAGGTTCTCTTTTGTCTAGAAAAAAATGTCAAAAAATTTCGTAGCGTTTGGACTTCGTTTGGTACCGATTTTCTGGAAAACAAAAAAAGCAACTGACATTAGGCACTGAGTTAATAGGTTAGTTCGTAAAAATGATATAAAATAGCATAAAAATGCATATAAAGTATCCAATTTGATAATATAATAGCATAAATCAATAAAAAATTATAGATACGCTGAAGACGTATCACGGGCCTAGAACCATTGTCTCATAGGAATGGATGTTAAAGGAAAATATCACTAAGCATGTACATTTTCAGAATAAACATGAATAAAGATTAATAAAATTTGAACTAAGCATAGCTTAGAGCCAGCGTGGAGCCATACTCGACCCTCAAATGTCCTGGCCAAAATGTCCGGACACTTTTAGGCCTCTGAGAGACCTCTATTTTGGGTCGAGCGAGGCAAGACATCTGAAATCCTTAGTCTGGTCGCAAATCAAGGGGCAGAATAAAGGGGAGTCTGAACGCTCGCCACATCGATCTGTAGCAGCCCAGGTCGACCCACCCTAGACCCCATGTTTTTCACACTCTGCCCACTCTCTTCTACGCCCGACCCTGAATGTTGCCATGCCTATCACCCTTCATCTCGCAATCAATCTTGCCTGCCACACAGACCTGACCATCAGCATCTTCGTTGTCTCGCCGAACCTAGAGCCCGAGCCCGCCACGTGTGAGCAGAATTTCAAGTCCGTCAAACGCCAATAGCGGCACGTCAGGGAGAGGGCATGAAAAGAAATGTGATGACCCGAGCACAAGTTCCTCCCCCACGTCGGACCCTCGTGACAATGTCACTTGGGCATCTGCCGCCATGGCCCGCACAGTACTCGGTGTCGTACTACTATGTTGCTTCCCAGTACGGGTCGATGTCGAGCATCAATTCAATGTCTCTGTTACCTCCTATAATATCAAGTTAATTTACCAAAGGTGGGTGAATGGGAGATTTCAACAATTTCTTCGGAAAAGTTAATTCTTCCAAGAAAAATAGGGTAACGAAGAACAACACAAAATAGTATGAACTAATTATAATGAAAATAGTTAAATTATGCAACAACAAATTTAAGCAATCAGCCAATCACGTGATCAAAACTGAAACATAGACATCATAACATACAATAGCATGATAACAGGGTAACGGTATGTTGGGAAACATAGTAGGAAAAAAATTTGCCCTACGATCACCCAGGCACACTATGAAGATGTGGTTTTGATCGGATCAACATCAACTCCGAGTTGCAGCGGAAGAAGGGTCGGCGTATATTGTACTTAAAGTCCCTCAAACCTTAGATGAACGATCCCTCGAACTGCTCACGAACGGTCCCTCAAGCGGAAGACTGAAAGCATGTCCTCTCCACAGTTTACAGGCGTACAGTCTTCATGATCCGGGAGTGCTTGATGTCTACTACGCAACTTTATTCTTGTAGACACGTGTTGGGCCTCCAAGCGCAGAGTTTTGTAGGACAGTAGCAATTTTCCTCAAGTGAATGACCTAAGGTTTATCAATCCGTGAGAGGTGCAGGATGAAGATGGTCTCTCTCAAACGACCCTGCAACCAAATACAAGAAATCTCTTGTGTCCCCAACACACCCAATACAATGGCAATTTGTATAGGTGCACTAGCTCGGCGAAGAGATGGTGATAAAAGTGTAATATTGATGGTAGAAATAGATTTTTATAATCTGAATAAATAAAAACAGCAAGGTAGCAAATAGTAAACGGGCACACAAACAGTATTGCAATGCTTGAAAATGAGGCCTAGGGTCCGTACTTTCGCTAGTGCAATCTCTCAACAATGCTAATATAATTGGATCATATAACCACCCATCAACGTGCAACGAAGAATCACTCCAAAGTTCCTATCTAGCGGAGAACATAAGAATAAATTGTTTGTAGGGTACGAAACCACCTCAAAGATATTCTTTCCGTTCGATCTATTCAAGAGTTCGTACTAAAATAACACAAAGCTATTCTTTCCGTTCGATCTATCCTAGAGTTCGTAAAAATAACACCAAAGCAAATTCATATTCATAATACTCAATCCAACACGAAGAACTTCAAAGAGTGCCCCAAGATTTCTACCGGAGAAACAAAGACAAGAACGTGCATCAACCCCTATGCATAGATTACCCCAATGTCACCTCGGGAATCCGTGAGTTGAGTGCCAAAACATATATCAAGTGAATCGATATGATACCCCATTGTCACCACGAGTATTAAATTGCAAGACATATATCAAGTGTTCTCAAATCCATAAAAGTATTCAATCCGATAACAACGAAATCTCATAGGGAAAAACTCAATTCATCACAACAAGATAGAGAGGGGAAAACACCATATGATCCGACTATATTAACAAAGCCCGTGATACATCAACATCATGACATCTCAAGAACACGAGAGAGAGAGAGAGAGAGAGAGAGAGAGAGAGAGATTAAACACATAGCTACTAGTACAAACCCTCAGCCCCGATGGTGGACTACCCCCTCCTCATCGTGGTGGCCGCCGGGATGATGAAGATGGCCACCGAAGATGATTTCCCCCTCCGGCAGGGTGCCAGAACGGGTCTAGATTGGTTTTCGGTGGCTATAGAGACTTGCGGCGGCGGAACTTCTGATCTAGGTTAATCCCGAGGGGTTTTGGAATATTTGGGAATTTATAGTTCAAAGAAGGGGTACGGGAGGCCACCGAGGTGAGCACAACCCACCAGGGCGCGCTTGGGGGCCCAGGCGCGCCCTGGTGGGTTGTGCCCCCTCGGGGCACCCCCAAGGTGCAACTCTGGCCCAATAGATGTCTTCTGGTCCATAAAAAATCTCCAAAAAATTTCATGGTGTTTGGAATCTGTTTGATATTGATCTCCTGTGATGTAAAAAACAAGCAAAAAACAGCAACCGACTCTGGGCACTGGGTCAATAGGTTAGTCCCAAAAAATGATATAAAGTTGCTATAAAATGATTGTAAAACATCCAAGAATGATAAAATAACAACATGGATACTTCATAAATTATAGATACGTTGGAGACGTATCAGCATCCCCAAGCTTAATTTCTACTCGTCCTCGAGTAGGTAAATGAATGCTAGCAAAGTGCATAAGTTTTCTCAATGATAATTTCAATCACTTTCCGTAGCATCATAACAGCAATTCTTTCTTATAAAACTTCTCATGTTAGAGTAGCAACCAATTCACATGTTAAGGTTCAAACAATGAATTCTCTTGAAACCCAACAACCTAAGTTCTCAGTCACCAAGTAATTGTAATTCAACTTATTCAACAGAGTTTAAGTAAGAGCTCCACATACTCAACCATCATATAGTCTTTTATGATTGCTAACACTAACTGCGTACACATGAGCAAAACGTTTCAACGAGACACATAGAAAGATAGGGGCTTATAATTTCGCCTCCCAACGTATTCACCTCAAGGGTGATGTCAACAATAATAACTCATGCTACCCATATCCAACTGGATATATGTGCCTAGGTCTTTCCTCACCACATGATGCTTGCCAAAATAGAAAAATAAAAAGGAATAGAGAGAATAACTTTGACTCTTTGCATAAAAGTAAATACTGAAAATTAAAAGATAGGCCCTTTGCAGAGGGAAGCAGAGGTTACCATGCGCTTATTTGTTTCTATGCTCAACCCCTTAGTGCAAAAGAACGTCACTTATATTGCCCCTTATGATAGAAACCTTTATTATGCAGTCTGTCGCTTTTATTCTTTGCCATCACAAGTTCGTACAACGCTCAATTTTCTCTTACACTAAATGATCTAACATTTTTAGAAGCAATTTTTATTGCATTATTGCACCGATGACAACTTACTTGAAGGATCTTATTCAATCCTTAGGTAGGTATGGTGGACTCTTGAAAATAAGATTTGGGTTTAAGGGTTTTTGAATGCACAAGTAGTATCTCTACTTGGTGTGGAATTTTTGGCTAGCAAAGATAGGGGGCAAGCACCACATGTTGAAGGATCTATGCCAATATAACTTCTATGTGAATATGAACAAACATAAACCATTACGTTGTCTTCCTTGTCTAACTTCAACAATTTTGGCATATAATATTTTCATGGGGGCTCACAATCACAAAAAAATTCCAAGATAGTGTATTTGCATGTGAAATTTCTCTTCCTTATACTAATTATTCGTGAATTGCTTGTATGACCAATATTGTGATTGTCAAGCCTCAGAAGATTTCACTTTCTAAACCCAATGTGAAGCTACCACTAGGCATGATATGATTTCAACTTCATGACATTCAATTTATTCAACAATTTACTCATAGGATATAAGTGAAGTACAAGAGCAATTCCATAGAAAAGAGCTTCGTTGACAGGATGTGAATGCCGCTTACCTAGCCTCTCTGGCAACTATTTGAGGAATCTATTTTATTTAAAAACTTTCAGATCTAAGTATTTTATTAAAACAACAAGCAAATCAAAATAAAATGACATTCTAAGAATAGCACACATCATGTGAAGAAGCAAAAACTTAGGATCAACCAATACTAACCGATAATTGTTGAAGAAGAAAGGTGGGATGCATACCGGGGCATCCCCAAGCTTAGATTCTTGAGACTTCTTGAAATATTATCTTGGGATACCTTGGGCATCCCCAAGCTTGAGCTTTTGTGTCTCCTTAATTCCTTTTATATCACGGTTTCCCTAAATCTTAAAAAAAAACTTCATCCACACAAAACTCAACAAGAACTCTTGAGATAAGTTAGTATAAACCAATGCAAAAACCTTATCATTCTCTACTGTAGAAAATCACTAAAATTATTATTCAACATTGCATACTAAATGCCTCTGCATATTTAATACTCCTATCCTCAAATAGGTTCATTAAACAAGCAAACATATGCAAACATAACAGCAATCTACCAAAACAGTACAGTCTGTAAAGAATGCAAGAGTATCAATACTTATTCAATTCCAAAAGTTATGAAAGTTTACCACCCTATAGAAAATTTATTAGAGCTTATTTTGCAAAAAGTTTCAACATTTTATCATATTCTGACTTTTCTAGGGAATTTTTGCAACATTGGTAAACTTTCTGTTTTCAAACAGCAACATGTATACTTGCAAAATAAGCATGGCAAAGGCTATCATTGCCGCTTTTATTGAAATGAAAGATGCAAAACATTATTCTAAATAACATCAAGAAAATCCTAACAAAATAAATTGATGCTCCAAGCAAAACATATATCATGTGACGAATGAAAACATAGCTCCAAGTGAGGTTACCGATAATGTTGGAGACGAAAGAGGGGATGCCTTCCGGGGCATCCCCAAGCTTAGTTGCTTGGATATTCCTTGAATATTACCTTGGGGTGCCTTGTGCATACCCAAGCTTAGGGTCTTGTCACTCCTTATTCTCCTCATATCGACATCTCACCCAAAACTTGAAAACTTCAATCACACAAAACTTGACGGAACTTCGTGAGATAGGTTAGTATTATAAATAGCAAACCATTTCACCTGGTACTGTCAAATACAAGACTCATAATTGTTTCCACACAATTCATACTGTATCATATCATTTCCACAATTTATATTGAGCAATATAAGCCATAGAAACTAGAAAACAAGCAAACTATACATTGAAAACAGAATCTGTCAAAAATAGAACAGTCTGTAGTAATCTGTACTCAAACCATACTTCTGCTACGCCAACAATTCTGAAAAATTAGGAAAATGTGAGAAATTTGTATATTCATATTCTGCAAAAAGAATCAACTCAAAATCGCTCTTTTGTTAAAAATGAGAATTATTTTAGTGAGCGCAAAAGTTTCTGTTTTTCAGCAAGATCAAATCAACTATCACTCAACATGATCCCAAAGGCTTTACTTGGCACTTTATTGAAACCAAAGCTATAAAACATGATTACCACATTAGCATAATCATGTTAACACACAAAAACAGTAGGTAAAAGTGTTTGGTTGTCTCCCAACAAGCGTTTTTCTTTAATGCCTTTTAGCTAGGCGTGACGATTTCAATGATGCTCCCGTAAAAAGATAAGAATTGAAACATAACAAGAGAATCATGAATCACATGGCAAGCACATTTAAGTCTAACCCACTTCCTATGCATAGGGATTTTGTGAGCAAAAAACTTATGGGAACAAGAATCAACTAGCATAGGAAGGCAAAACAAACATAACTTCAAGATTTTCAACACAGAGAGAGGAAACTTGATATTGTTGCAATTCCTACAAGCATAAGTTCCTCCCTCATAATAATTTTAAGTAGCATCATGAATGAATTCAACAATATAAATATCACATAAAGCATTCTTTTCATGATTCACAAGCATAGAAATTTTATTACTCTCCACATAAGCAAATTTATTCTCATGAATAGTAGTGGGAGCAAACTCAACAAAGTGACTATCATGGGATTGAAAATTAAAATCATGATGAAAAGTTTCATGGTTATAATTATTCTTTATAGCATAGATGTCATCACCATAATCATCATAGATAGCAACTTTGTTATCATAATAATCAATGAAAACCTCTTCTGAAATAGTGGATTCATCACTAAATAAAGTCATGACCTCTCCAAATCCACTTTCATTAATATAATCATCATAAATAGGAGGCACGCAATCATCATAATAGATTTTCTCATCAAAACTTGGGGGACTAAAAACATCATATTCATCAAATATAGCATCCCCAAGCTTATGGCTTTGCATATCATTAGCATCATGGATATTCAAAGAATTCATAATAACAACATTGCAATCATGCTCATCATTCAAATATTTTGTGCCAAACATTTTATTGACTTCTTCTAACAATTGAGCACAATTTTCCGAACCATCATCTTCAAGAAAGATATTATAAAGATGATCAATAATATGATGCAACCTTCCATTTTATGTAGTTTTCTTTTATAAACCAAACTAGTGATAAAACAAGAAACTAAAAGATTCAATTGCAAGATCTAAAGATATACCTTCAGGCACACCTCCCCGGCAACGGCGCTAGAAAAGAGCTTGATGTCTACTACACAACTTTATTCTTGTAGACAAATGTTGGGCCTCCAAGCGCACAGTTTTGTAGGACAGTAGAAATTTTCCCTCAAGTGGATGACCTAAGGTTTATCAATCTGTGATAGGTGTAGGATGAAAATGGTCTCTCTTAAACGACCCTGCAGCCAAATACAAGAAATCTCTTGCGTCCCCAACACACCCAATACAATGGCAATTTGTATAGGTGCACTAGTTCGGCAAAGAGATGGTGATAAAAGTGTAATATTGATGGTAGAAATATATTTTTATAATCTGAATAAATAAAAACAGCAAGGTAGAAAATAGTAAACGAGCACAAAAACAGTATTGCAATGCTTGAAAATGAGGCCTAGGGTCCGTACTTTCGCTAGTGCAATCTCTCAACAATGCTAATATAATTGGATCATATAACCACCCCTCAACATGCAACGAAGAATCACTCCGAAGTTCCTATCTAGCATAGAACATAAGAATAAATTGTTTGTAGGGTACAAAACCACCTCAAATCTATTCTTTCAATTCGATCTATTCAAGAGTTCATACTAAAATAACACAAAGGTATTATTTCCATTCGATCTATCCTAGAGTTCGTACTAAAATAACACCACAGCAAATTCATATTCATAATACTCAGTCCAACACGAAGAACTTCAAAGAGTGCCCCAAGATTTCTACCAGAGAAACAAAGACAAGAACGTGCATCAACCCATAGGCATAGTTTACCCCAATGTCACCTCGGGAATCCGCGAGTTGAGTGCCAAAACATATATCAAGTGAATCAATACGATACCCCATTGTCACCACGAGTATTCAATTGCAAGACATATATCAAGTGTTCTCAAATCCATAAAAGTATTCAATCCGATAACAACAAAATCTCAAAGGGAAAAACTCAACTCATCACAACAAGATAGAGAGGGGAAAACACCATATGATCCGAATATATTAACAAAGCCCGCTATACATCAAGATCATGACATCTCAAGAACATGAGAGAGAGAGAGATTAAACACATAGCTACTGGTACAAACCCTCAGCCCCAAGGGTGGACTACTCCCTCCTCATCGTGGTGGCCGCCGGGATGATGAAGATGGCCACCGGAGATGATTCCCCCTTCGGCAGGGTGCTGGAACGGGTCTAGATTGGTTTTAGGTGGCTACAGAGCCTTGCGGCGGCGGAACTTCTGATCTAGGTTAACCCCGAGGGGCTTCGGAATATTTGGGAATTTATAGTGCTAAGAAGGGGTACGGGAGGCCACCGAGGTGAGCACAACCCACCAGGGCGTGCCTGGGGGCCCAGGCGCGCCTTGGTGGGTTGTGGCCCCCTCGAGGGACCCCCAGGTGCAGCTCTGGCCCAATGGATGTCTTCTGGTCCATAAAAAAACTCCAAAAAGTTTCGTGGTGTTTGGACTCCGTTTGATATTGATTTCCTGCGATGTAAAAAAGAAGCAAAAAACATCAATTGGCACTGGGCACTGGGTGAATAGGTTAGTCCCAAAAAATGATATAAAGTTGCTATAAAATGATTGTAAAACATCCAAGAACGATAAAATAACAGCATGAATACTTCATAAATTATAGGTACGTTGGAGACGTATCAGTGCTTCGCCGTCCAGAGCTAATCACCACCGGAGAATCAGAGGGAGGAGATTATAACCACACTGGACTTCTAATTACGAGGACTAGAGAGGATTAGATCTAGCTCTAATTGGATCAACTAGAACTAGAACTAGAGAACTAGAGGAGACTCTAAAACTTGTGTTTAAAAGAGCCCAAAACCTCTAGTATATATAGGTTGGAGGAGAGGGAGGGGGTGCCACAAGGGGCGAAGGAAACCTCCCCCCTTTGGCTAGCCAAGGAGGGGGAGTTCCCCTCCAATTCGGCCTCTCCCTTGGCTTCTCCAAGAAGCTAAGGGCCGCCTCCCCTATGGGCCCAAGTGGCCCAATAGGTTTCCACCACTTGGCCTTTTAAGGCCCGTTGATATTTAATTAAATATAAAAGCCTCCTAACTATTATTAGAGCCTTTTATAATTATAAATTTAATATTTCCAGAAACATTTTCCACCTGTATATAATTTATCGATATTACCCTGTAAACCCCAAAACCCTTCTGGTGACCTTGAAACGCTTTCGGTTCCTCTTGAAACTATTTTGAATATTGATGAAACTATTTCATAAATATTTCCTCATTACTCATGTCCTACTAACACTCAGCAGATTGGGATTACCTTAAGCTTGTGACCCTGTAGGTTTGGTAAAACATAGACATGAACAAAACCCCTTTCTTTCAATGACAGATAGTGGAACTGTGGATGTCCATATCAGTCCCTATGAGTACACGAATGACATTCACGCAACCTTTGGTTATCATGTGTTATTCCCTTTGCTTCGCGATACTTTACAAAACCCGAGGTGAGATCTATCGGTATCCTCTTTAGTCATTCTCATGCTCACTATACTGGTTCCTCGTCACCGACTTTGCTATTCTTTCTCGTTGACATGTTCCGGCATCCCCGTGACATGGTCGCCTTTGTCTGGCTAGACCATGATGGACGTTGTCACACCGAGAGGGCCCTAAGAATATCTATCGATTGCCGAAGGAGCAAATCCCACTATTGAGCTATCTAGTCCCTTGTCAAACTTTTCGGTGAACTTGTAAGTTGTCATTGTGATCATCATGTTATAGATGATGCTTGAGCAACCCCAGAGTCCATCGTACGGTAAGAAATGACTACAATACTCTCATGGACTAAGGAACTAAAGCACATGTTAACTCGCCATGTTATAACGATTGACTTGTGACGATGGCATCTCAAAGTGTAACAATCAAGTTTTGGATCAATTCAATATGATTGTTCTTCTAATGTCATATTCCCAATGTTGTTTTGTGAATAACATTACACTTAACGATATATAAAGATCTGAAATACATGGTCACAAACAACACTTTTTTTAGAAACTTGACAGTAGGGCGAAAAAACCCTACTGTATTTTCATATATCTATATAAATGGGGTGTTTACATAGACATATCCAACAGATCCTCACAAGGTGCAATGTGCACCTAGTGTGTAACTATCCAACAAAAAGAAGTGAGACTGCTTTCTATACAATAGAGTTACAAAAGTTCAGAAAGGCAGCTCTATGAGCTGCTTTAACCCTATGCTGGAGAAGCTTGATGTCCTCTTTGAAGCGGTTTAGCCAGGACCCCACACTAGGAGCCACCCCTCGAAAGTGCTTGTTGTTTCTCTTTTTCCGAATGCTCCAGGCCAAAGTTAGGAATGTTTCAAAGAAAAATTGGTTCGGCCAGGAGTGATCAGTAGCTTGAAGGAGATCAAGCCGGTCATGAAAGGGGCCCCAGTCAATATGAAGTTTAGCCCAATAGCTTTGGCTAAAGGGGCAGGTGAAGATCATATGATCCACGGTCTCCTCAACACGTTGGCCACAGAGGATGCAGTCAAAGTTGTCGCCGATATTGTAATGCCTTCTTTTAAGCATATTGCGAGTGTTGAGTCTATCAAGGAATAGGAGCCAGCCGAATACTTTGATTTTCATAGTGCATCGTGACTTCCAAAGGGTTTTGAACACAGGGTGCGCCACCACGTCCCTGAAGTAATTGTTGTAATAGTCCTTTGGCAGGTAGCATGCCGAGCCCCAGGAGTAATGCCACACATCATGTAACGAGGTTGATGGAGATATCCAAAAGGGAGGGGATGTCATGGACTGGATCTCCTCGAGAGCCTGCGGCGAGACTGGTAGATGAAAGGTTTCATGCAGCTCCGTGTGCACCATCGCCTCAGCCACAGACCAATCTTCATGAATAGCATAGGAAAAGGCTCGACGGTGAGAAACTTGGAGGATTTCCTCTTTCCACAGATCTTTCCAAAAGAGAGTCGTTTCACCATCAACCACTTGAACACGTGTGATTCCTCGAAATATGGGGGTGAGTTTTAGGATATCCTTCCACTAGAAGGAGCCAATCTAATCCACTGCATGTGGGATCTTGCCAACGTAAAGATTGTCCCAAATAAGGTTCACCCACGGGATATCCTGCTTGTTGAAGAATTTGTGCAAGAATTTGAGTAATAGGGCCTCATTATGAATCCGTATATTGATCACACCCAGACCACCTTTTTTCTTTGGCCTGCAGACCAAGTCCCATGCAGCCAGAGAGTTGCATTTGTCCCCTTGTTCTGTTTTCTTGGTCTAGAGACACCTGCGTCTGATCTTGTCCAGGATCTCAATGAGCTTGGGGGGGAACTTAAGCGTGCACATAGCGAACACAAGAAGAGAAGTGACTGAAGCATTCAACCAAGAGAGCTTGCCACCATACGACATCATTGCAATAGTGGCAGTAAGTTGTCGTTCTAATCTGCTTACCAGAGGCATGAGCTCATGAATCGTGGGTTTAGCCGTGCCAAGTGGGAGGCCCAGGTAGGTGAAAGACATCGATCCAATGGTGCATCCAAAAACTCTAGCCAGAGTCGCCGTGGTAGCCAAGTCCAGGTTGATTGGGATTAGGGTGGATTTATGGAAGTTGATCTTAAGCCCAATGGATGAGCATAGTCAGATAGGAGCTGTTTGATCAAGGTGGCTTGTTGGACGCAAGCAGGTAGGACAATGAGTGTGTCATCCGCATATTGGAGGACAGGATAATCTGAATGTCCTCTGCAAGGAAAAGGAAGGTGTATACGGCCTTGTCTGGACACGTCATTGATTGCTGCCTGTAGAAGTTCAGCTGCAAGGACAAAGATTAGGGGGGAGAGCGGATCTCCTTGTCGAACCCCACACTTGCAGAGAAACTGTCGGCCCGGGACCCCATTGAGGAGAACTGAAGATCTGCCAGAGGAGAAGAGGCAGTTGATCCAAGTAATCCATCGATCATTAAACCCCATATGCCTCATTATGTTGATCATGGGCTCATGAGCAATGGTATCGAAGGCTTTTGCGAAGTCAAGCTTCAGCAGAACAACCCCCCTTCCAAAAGTATGGCACTGATGGATATACTGGTAGGCCCAGGCGAGACAATCTTGAATTGTCCGCCCCTTGAGAAATCCGTACTGATTACGGTGTACCAGCTGTAGAATGACACGTTGGAGGCGGTTTGCAAGAAGCTTAGTGATCAACTTTAGGCAGCAGTTCAGTAGTGTAATGGGTCTGTAATCATTAACGGTCTCAGGCGAATTGACCTTGGGTATTAGAGTAATGAGACCACCGTTGATGCTGGTGATGTCGAGTGTGCCTTCATGAAATTGCTGACAGAGTGCATAAAAGTCATGTTTAATAATAGGCCAGCAGGCCTTAAGAAATGCAGCACTAAATCCATCAGGTCCAGGGGCACGATCGGGCGGCATCTCTTGGACAATGCTGCCAATTTCATCCTTAGTAAATGGATCAGTGATATGATCAAGGTTGTGTGCCCGAGGGATGATCGACGGAAGATCAAATTTCATGTCACAGGAAGTAGTAGTACCTAACCTTGTTTTATAAGTGGAGTAAAGCAAGGCTTCTTTTCCAGGATGATCTTCCACCAGAGTACCATCGTCCGTGCTAAACGAGGCAATGTTATTCTTATGAAATCTCTCAGTTGCAATGGCTTGATTTTTTTTTGTATTTTCGTCTCCAAACTTGATCCAACGTATGGTGCAGCATTTTTTCCAATATAACTTTTGGTATTTGAGTAACTTGAGCAAATGAGCTTTAAGGATGTTTCTGAAGTTGGCTTCAGGAATTGTGAGGCATCTTTTGTTTTCTAATTCATCCAAATCCGCCAGGACAGCATTACAGTTACTGATCGCAATGGAAAGCTTGGAAATATTTCTACTCCAAACTTTAAGAGCGTGTCTAAGGGCCTTAAACTTGTGGGAGAGCGTAGCAGCCGCGTTTTTATTATGAACAGGTCTGTCCCAAACCTCTTGAACTACCTCCATGAACCCCGGGTGCAAAATCCAGTAAGATTCAAAGCAAAACAATTTGCTACGAGGGATTTTAGTTTCAATAGTTACCACGCAGGGGATATGGTCAGACACAGGTTTCCCGAGCGGTTTAGCCAGGGTTTTAGGATATGTGTTGGTCCAATGGAGTGAAGTGAAAACCCAATCAATCTGTTCCAAAAGAGGGTCAACTTGCATATTACTCCAAGTATAAGCTCTGCCCTGAATCGGAATTTCAATTAACTGCTGCTTGCGAATGATGTCATTGAAAGCGATCATGTCATTTATATTTCCCCCCGGCTTGTTATGGTTATCAGGAGCTCACATATAGTTGAAATCCCCAAGTAAAAGCCAATCTTGCCCAGGAGGAATATCTACATCGTAAAGCCATGAAGTAAACGTGTCTCGATCATCTCCCACACAAGGACCGTAAATATTAACAAGAGACCACGACTGAGATGACTGCGTGCTGACAAAGCTAACAGTCAAGGCAAAAACATTCACAGAAACAACATTTCCAGTGAAAATAGCGCTTTTCCAAACTGTCAGAAGGCCTCCAGAGGCACCACGCGATGGAACAAAAGCATAACGATCAAATTGTTTGCAAAAGCAGGTTTTAATAAACGCAAAAGTGACATCGGGCATTTTGGTCTCTTGCAAACACACAACCGCACAACCACTAGAAGTAATCGCATTATTAAGGGCCAGCTGCTTCTTCTCAGAGTCTAGTCTTTGAGGCGAGACTAGGAATCCGATTTTACTGTTTATTATTCCACATATGCATATGAAGATTCTACTCAATTGCATATTCTAGGATCATAGCAGTTATAGCATAAAATATAAATTATTAATTATAAACACGAAAAATATAATAATATGATATTTTTGCCTCTAGGGCATATTTCCAACATAGCACAAGTAAAAGAGTCTAATGAAAAGATAGAATAACTTCAAAACAACAAACTGGATACGAAACTAAGAATAGGGCTAAATGACAACATGAAATTAGGGAGTGAATTATTCGCACGATGCAAATTACACAGAGTAAAGTACAATGAAGAAACGTGGAACCAGTTAGGTCAATGACGCCACATGTTTGTTGATCAAGTTCAAGTTGGTGGCACAACTCTACGTATGTGTGGAGGGACTAAGCCAAAGCTTGGAAGACATGAAACACTTCACCATATTCTCCTTCAACTAGGTTTCACAAAACCCAACAAACACTCAGGGTAAATCTTGCGGTGATCTTCAGACCATCACAAACTTGTTCTTCGATAAGTCCACAAGCTATATGCTATAAATTGGCACCTAACCATCTGGAAGATGCACAATCTTCAAGAGTAATAAATCTTCAATGAACTACGACCAGTTTTTTCAGTGTTGCTCAATCACTTTGCTATTAGACTTTCAGATTTTTCCTCACTTAGGATTCACTCAAATTTTCCACGAGGATTGGTTGCTCAGACAACACTTGTCTCAAATCATACGAAGCAACCAACCGCTTGTGGTTGAGGTAGGGGCTATTTATAACTAGATTCGCAACCCGAAGGGGCAATATCACCGTTGTTTGGGACGCACCCACCAACGTATCGTCACCAACCATCCTAATGGTCGGGAATTTGAACTCTCAAATTCTTTTGCGTAGGACAACCTTACGACTAGGGTTATATTACCCAGGTCGGGCTATTAGGCTTGCGCCATGATATCTAGTACATAACCTATCTTCTTGTAGACTCGTGTTGGGCCTCCAAGCGCATCGTTTTGTAAGACAGTAGCAATTTTCCCTCAAGTGGATGACCTAAGGTTTATTAATCCGTGGGAGGCGTAGGATGAAGATGGTCTCTCTCAAACAACCCTGCAACCAAATAACAAAGAGTCTGTTGTGTCCCCAACACACCCATACCCAATACAATGGTAAATTGTATAGGTGCACTAGTTCGGCAAAGAGATGGTGATACAAGTGTAATATGGATAGTAGATATAGGTTTTTGTAATCTAAAAATATAAAAATAGCAAGGTAACTGATACGTCTTCGTCGTATCTATATTTTTTGATTGTTTCATGCCAATATTATACAACTTTCACATGTTTTTGGCAACTTTTTATATGATTTTTGGACTAACCTATCGATCCAGTGCCCAGTGCCAGTTCCTGTTTGTTGCATGTTTTTTGTATCGCAGAAAATCCATATAAAACGAAGTCCAAATGCAATAAAATTTTATAGAGAACTATTTAGAAATATATGTGATTTTTGGGAGTTGGAATCACCGCAAATAGGGGCCCACATAGCCCACAAGACACCAGGGCGCGCCCCAGGTGCCAAGCGCGTGATGGTGGGTTGTGCTCACCTCATACGTCGGTTGGAGCTCTACTTCGGGTGCATGGAAGCTTATATCCAGAAAAAATCGTGTTAAAATCTTAGCGCAATTAGAGTTACGGATCTCCGGGAATATAAGAAACAGTTTTCGGCCAGATATGGGGAGCGCGAAACATAAGAGAACAGAGAGGGAGATCCAATCTCGTAGGGGTTCCCGCCCCTCCGCCGCCATGGAGGCTATGGACCAGAGGGGGAACTCTCCTCCCATCTAGGGGGGGAGGCCAAGGAAGAAGAAGAAGGAGGGGGCTCTCTCCCCCTCTCTCCAGGTGCCATCTGGGCAAGGATCGTGACGGCGATCTACATCAACAATCTTGCTACCATTAACGCCAACTTTCTCCCCCTCTATGCAGCGGTGTAACACCTCTTCTCCCCCCTGTAATCTCTACTTAAACATGGTGCTCAACTCCATATATTATTTCCCAATGATCTATGGTTATCCTATGATGTTTGAGTAGATCCGTTTTGTCCCGTGGGTTAATCTGATCTTGGTTGGTATGATTGTATATTTTATTTATGGTGCTGTCCTACGGTGCCCTCCGTCTCGCGCAAACGTGAGGGGTCCCTGTTGTAGGGTGTTGCAATACGTTCATGGTTTGCTTATTGTCAGTGTTGCGGGGGTGACAACAGCCTAAATGTCGATAAGTGGGTTATGGCGTATGGGATAAAGAGGACTTGATACTTAATGCTATAGTTGGGTTTCATGACCTTAATGATCTTTAGTAGTTGCAGATGCTTGCTAGGGTTGCAATCTTAAGTGCATATGATCCAAGTAGAGAAAGTATGTTAGCTCATGCCTCTCCCTCATATAAAATTGCAAGAATGATTACCGGTACTTGTTATCGATTTCCTAGGGACAAATAACTTTCTTGTTGACAAAAGCTATCTACTTTCATTACCTTGCAATTTATTCGTAGTTTTATTCTCGCAAAGTACTCGTAGTTTTATTCTTGCAAAGTAGTTTCATACTTGTTCTAGGTAAAGCAAACGTCAAGTGTGCTAGAGTTGTATTGGTGGTCGATAGAACTTGAGGGAATATCTGTTCTGCCTTTAGCTCCTCGTTGGGTTCGACACTCTTATTTATCGAAGAAGTTTACAAATGATCCCCTATACTTGTGGGTTATCAAGACCTTTTTCTGGTGCCGTTGCCGGGGAGCAATAGTGTCGGGTGAATATTCTCGTGTGTGCTTGTTTACTTTATCACTAAGTAGTTTTTATTTTCTGTTCTAAGTTTTTCTCTATCTTTATTATGGATGTGGAACATGAAATACCAATAAATTAGTTGTACCCGCTAAACCAATGGTTGAAGAACCACTCAAAATCTATCATACTACCGAAGCTTTGTACTTGGATCATCTTCAATCCATTTGTGCTCGTACTGAAAACCCAACTAGCTTAGTTGAGGGAAAATCATTAAATGAACAAGCTTATTATGTGCGACATCTCTTATCTCAAAAAGGGAAACTTTTATGGCATCATATTAGTAGTTTGTATTGCTATGCTTTGAATTTATGTGAAATACATGATTTTACTTGTTGTTCTGAAGACCCTAAAAAACACCTTCCCTTCCAATGTGTGTTTAAGGATAATGGAATTGTATCTTCTTATGCCAAGGGTGTTTATAATTACTTTGATATTTAACACATTGAAGAATTTGTTGCTTTTAAGGGTGCTTATAAAGTTGCTTCTTTGATTGAAAAGTATGATGCTACTCTTTACAAATCTAATTTTTTTGCCATACTCAAATATTGCTATGAAAATTATTCTTCTAATGCTTATATTAAACCATATATTGAGGACTTCTCCGCTATCCAAGAAGAGACTAATATTTTGCAGGAGTCTATGGAAGAAGAAATTGATGAAACTGTGAGCTCATTGGATGGAAAAGATGATGAGTAGAGCGAAGAACAAAATGAGGAAGAGCGGATTGATCACCCGTGCCCACCTTCTAATGAGAGTAATTCTTCAACTCATACATTGTTTAATTTCCCTTCATGCTTACCGAAGGATGAATCTTATGATAATTGCTATGATCCCATTGATTCGTTTGAAATATCCCTTTTTGATGAACTTGATGCTTGCTATGCTTGTGGCCAAGATGCCAATATGAATTATGCTTATGGAGATGAACTTGTTGTAGTTCCTTTTGTTAAGAATGAAATTGTTGCTATTGCACCCGCACATGATAGTCATGTTATATTTTTGAATTCTCCAAACTACACTATATCGGAGAAGTTTGCACTTATTAAGGATTACATTGATGGGTTGCCTTTTACCGTTGCAAATGATGATTTTGATGAATATAATATGCATGTGCTTGCTGCTCCTACTTCAATTATTATGAGAGATGAACTACATCTCACCTCTCTATGTTTCCAACACGAAAGAATTGCAAGAAACTTCTTATGCTATGTATTGGCCTTTACTTGATGTGCATGAATTGTTCTTTTATGACATGTCGATCCATAGGAAGAGAGTTAGACTTCGTCATTGCATGATTTATGTTGCTTTGTGCCCACTACTAAATGCCAAATCATTGTTAATTAAAATTGGCTTTGATATACCTTGGGATCCGGGTGGATTCATTAGTTCAACACTTTATGAATAGCTTAATGGCTTTAAAGAAAGCGCTGCCAGGGAGACAACCCGGAAGTTTTAGAGAGTCATTTTTTTATATTGAGTTCTTTTATAAAGTTTAAAAACAAAAAATATAGAGGGGAACTTAAAACTTCACAAAAAGAAAAGTGAAAGTGAGATAGACAAGCATCGTGGAAGCGGGAGCATGCCTTGAACTTTTTTCATGCCCATGGAAACTTTGTGAATCTTGAATTGCAGAAACTTTTAAACAAAAATAATTATCCCCTTGTACAAATCCTTTGTATTGTAAAGGTATTGTGCCAAGATTTGCCTTTAGGATGAGTAGATTGCTTGTCGGTATGTGCGGTGCAAAAACAGAAACTTTGGCTGTAGTGCGCGATTTTACATTTTTTACTGGAACGTCGAAAGTTTCTAAAACTTTTTGCACAATCTTGCTACACATTTTTTTTATTTTTTCCTAATTTTTCAGAATTTTTGGAGTACCAGAAGTATGGTGAATGTTCAGATTACTACAAACTGTCCTATTTAAGACATACTCTGTTTTTGATGCGTTGTTTTGCTTATTTTGATGAAACTATCAATTTTTATCAGTGGTATTGATACGTCTCCAACGTATCTATAATTTCTGAAGTATTCATACTGTCATTTTATCATTCTTGGATGTTTTACAGTCATTTTATAGCAACTTTATATCAATTTTTTGGGACTAATCTATTGACCGAGTGCCCAGTGCCAGTTGCTATTTTTTGCTTGTTTTTTACATCGCGGGAAATCAATATCAAAAGGAGTCCAAACACCGCGAAACTATTTAGAGATTTTTTTATGCACCAGAAGACATCCGTTGGGCGAGCAAACACTGGGTGCCCCGAGGGGCACAACCCACCAGAGCGCCTGGGGCCCAGCGCACCAGTGGGTTGTGCCCACCTTGGTGGCCTCCTGCACCCCCTCTTTACCCTATAAAATCACAAATATTCCAAAACCCTTCGGGGTTAACCTAGATCAGAAGTTCCGCCGCCGCAAGGCTCTGTAGCCACCGAAAACCAATGTAGACCCGTTCCGGCACTCTGCCGGAGGGGGAATCATCTTTGGTGGCTGTTGGGGATATTACTACTGGGTATAAACCGGCCAGGAAAAGCCGGGTTATCCCCATAATGAGTTATTTATATTGAAAGCCCGCGAAGACAAGGAGCGTGGCGCTTTACGAAGGCCCAGGGCCCAAAGGCAGATTAGGGCCTGTAGACATAAACCGCCATATGACATGTAACTTGTATTGTAAGATAAGAAAGAGTAGAAGCCGATCCGGACACGTTTATGAGCCGGCCTCGGGATTCTGTAAGCCGCCGGGCGTCAACCTGTGTATATAAAGGGACGACTCGGCGCCGGTTTAAGGACAACAAACAACAACTCGAGAGCCAGGCATAGTGGATTGGCTCCCTGGTCATCGAAACCCTAGCAATTCCACAACAACTGGATTAGGCCTTTACCTTCACCGCAAGGGGCCGAACCAGTATAAACTCCTTGCGTCCTTTGTCCGCTTTAACCCCTTTAAGCTAACCCGTCGCGATGGCTCCACGACTAAGTCCTTTCACTAGGACATCTGCCGTGACAAAACCACGATAGTTGGCGCCCACCGTGGGGCTATCGCATGATGGTTTCGAGTTCTTAGAGGGCAGCTTCGAAGGGCTCAAGGGATATGCTGTGGGCCGGATGACTAAGAGTCGTCGCGACAAGCTCTACATTGACGACGCGGGCTGGGGCCCCAAGGCCGGCTCAATCGAGTACGGGTATCGGGTCCATTTCGGCGGCATTCACGTTTTCATTAGCAAGATCGGCGAACCGGGCCCTGAGCCGGACATCTGCACCGACATCGTCGAAACGGCTCAGCGTGCGAGACCCGCCCGGGTTCAACCTGCCATAAAGCGTGCCTTCGTGGGAGTTATCCATGGAGCGGAATTTGAGGTTAGATCGGCATCTGGTGGTGAGACCGTCGTTTACTCTGATGACGAGTCATCGACTGGAGAGACGGAGTCATTGTACCAATTGCAAGATGGCCGGATTGGGGGTTGTTCCGATGGTGACAGTATTCCGGACCCCTTTGATCCGCCGAGCCGGGTTGCGATCTTCATGGCCGGTACGCAGCCGACGCACCACTCTTCGACCATAGCGGCGATGGTTTCCGAATCAGTAGCGGCAACAGCAGCCGGGGCAGGAGGCCGTGCGCGACCACCGGCTCAGGTTTTATTCGACTTATTTGACGCTTTGGCAGTGCTGCTGGCAGAAGTTAACCCGGCGAATCAAGATGAGCATCACGCGGAAATCGCGAAGGTAAAGGATCAGATAACTGAAGCCAAGGCAGACCTGGCAGCTGAGGATACTAGGATGGCTGCAGAACGGGCCGAGTTGGATGCACAGGCTTACCGACTTATGTTAGATCAGAGCGCGTCAAATGATGTCATGCGGAGAAGGTACCGATCTCACCTGCCTCCGGTTTATGAGGCAAGAAATCTCTTTAACACACCAGGAGAAGGAACTAGTAATCAACCAGTGGTAAACCGGGCGGAGGCACCTAGAACGTGGGCGCCGGTTCAGCCGCGCCCGATGGATCCGTCTCGTCAGAACAGTGTCCTGCCACAACACATCCCAACACCACTGGGTCATTAATCTAACCCGTTGGATAACATTGTGGCCGCGGCTTCACGATTGGCAGCTCTCCCAATCGAAGGCGAGTCCCCAGTAGCGGTCGAGACACGACGGGCTAGAGAGCTCCTTCAGACAGCCTTGACTCAATAGCAGGCTTATTCACACAGCCGTGAGAGGATTCATTCCACTCCCCACCCAAGCCGGAGTTACAACATGCATATGGATGAACCAGCCGTGTCGAGTAGTGCGCGGAATCGTAATCCGCCTCGTGGCCTTAACCCGGCGGGTGGCGGTGTTGATGCTCAGGAAGTGGTGGATCGTTCTAGGGCACGTCGAGAGGCCGAGTTAGCAGCGCAGCACGCGGCCCGTTAGCTTACTCCGGTTCGTCCAACAACTTCAGTGGAACTAGGGGTTACCTCCAGTTCTTTGGGAGTGCCGTGTCTCACCCTGGCTCTGCGTAATGTACGGCTACCCAAAGATTTCAAGGGTCCGCGTAAGGTGCCCAATTACACCGCCGATTTATCCCCTGAGTCATAGATTGAAACCTATGAGATGGTGATGGAGATGCTGGATGTGGATGATGCGGCATGTGCTAAATACTTAACCATGATGTTGGAGGGAACAGCTCGCACTTGGTTAAAGAACTTGTCGGCTAACTCCATTGGGTCGAGTTAAGGGCCCGATTTATTCAGAATTTTAAAGATACGTGCAAGCAGCCCATGTCAATTGTGGACTTAGCTGCCTGTGTCCAGGAGGGAGGAGAGTCAACAACACATTGGGTGCGCCGGGTTTTAGAAATTTTGCATTCATCGGGCCGCATCAACGCTGATACAACAATTTTAACGTTGGAAGGCAATTGCCAGTTTGCACCTCTGAAGTTGAAATTGGGACGGCTCAAACGTCACTGGTGAAGTATGCCGACTCTGATAGTACCAAGGACCCTGAGTCTGACGTTGACAAGACAGGAAAGGGAAAGAAGAGCGGCAGCACCAAAGGGCAGCAGCATAACACGGCGGGTCATGGAAACAGTGGTAAGCGTAAAGTGGATAACAATTTAGATTTTTTGGCTAATACCAACACGCAGGATAATGGTCAGCGTCATAAGGGTAAACCGCCCCCACGTGGTAGAGGATCAAGTCCCAATCCGGAGCGCCTGTCTTACTTGCTAAACCAGCCTTGCCCAAAGCACGGATCGCGGGAAAAGCCAGCCACGCTCCTCTGGAAGGATTGTTTTATTATGCGGGAGTTAAAAAATTCAGATTTTTTCCTGCATGATCATGGACCGGCCGACGGTTCAGGCCCTGGATCTCATGGGCTGGGTTATGGTGGAGGCAGTTCCGGTTCAGGATTTCACGATAATCAAAGCGGACATGGCAATCAAGGCAATCAAGGCAATCATGGCAACCAGGGTGGTTATAATCACCAGGGGAATCAGCAGCAACAACAACATCCGGGTTACCAGAGCAACCCGAAGTAGTTGAATAGTGGGCAATACCATGTCTTCACCACAAGCCTGTGCAAGCGCGATCAGAAGCTTCATAAAAGGGCAGTGAACTCCGTTGAGCCGGTGGTGCCTCGTTACTTGCGCTGGTCTGAACAACCCATTGTGTGGAGTCAAGAGGATCATCCACCCCGGGTTGATAATCCGGGTCATCTGGCATTGGTGGTGGCGCCTCAGGTTGGAGGATATAAGTTCACCAAGGTACTCATGGATGGAGGGACTAGTATCAGTATCCTTTATTATGAAATCTTTCGTTGCATGGGGTTAACAGATAAAAATCTTAAACCATCAAACACCGTTTTTCATGGTGTGGTGCCTGGTAAATCGGCGTATCCAGTTGGTAAGATAGCTCTGGAGGTTGCTTTTGGAGATGAGCATGACTCGAGATCAGAAACATTGACTTTTGAAGTGTTAAAGATCAAGAGCCCATATCATGCCCTGCTTGGACGGCCGGCTTATGCCAAGTTCATGGCAAGGCCCTGTTATGTTTATCTGTTGCTCAAGATGACGGGCCATAAGGGGATCATCACAGTACATGGGAGCCGTAAGATCGCTTTAGAATGTGAAGAAGGTGATGCGGCCTATGCTGAGTCGGTTTGTGCGACAGAGGAGTTGAAGTTCTACAAAGACAATGTTGATCCGGCGGATATGACTTCTTTAAAGAAGCCAACTACGGAGCATGATCCGGCCTTGAAGTTTAAATCGGCTGATGAGATTAAGCTGGTTGATTTTGTTCCTAGCGATTCATCCCAGCAGTTTAGCATCAGCCTAACTTGGATCCAAAATAGGAAAGCGCGCTCATCGAGTTCATCCATGAGAACCGGGACATCTTTGCATGGAAGCCTTCTGACATGCCAGGTGTACCGAAGGAACTCGCAGAGCACACTCTTAATATTGATCCCAAGTTTAAACCGGTCAAGCAGTTCCTCCACCGCTTCAATGAAGAAAGACGCAAGGCCATTGGTGAGGAAGTAGCCATGCTCTTGGCAGCTGGGTTTATCATTGAAGTATTTCATCTTGAGTGGTTGGCTAATCCAGTGCTAGTACTTAAGAAGGACGACACCTGGCGTATGTGTGTGGACTACACAGATTTGAACAAGGCTTGTCCAGCGGATCCTTTTGCCCTCCCCCATATTGATCAGATCATTGATGCTACGGCGGGTTGTGAGCATTTGAGTTTTCTGGATGCATATTCTGGTTACCATCATATCAAAATGGCAGTTAAGGACCAGGAGAAGACAACTTTCATAACTCCCTTTGGAGCCTTCTGCTATGTATCTATGCCTTTTGGGCTCAAGAGTGCCCAGGCGACTTATCATCGTTGTGTCCAGAATTGTCTTCATAATCAGATCGGCCGCAATGTTCATGCCTATGTGGATGATATTGTGGTGAAATCTAGAAAGGAGGAGACATTGATAGATGACTTGAAGGAGACCTTTGAGAACCTCCGGGTTTATAAGATGATGCTTAATCCGGCCAAGTGTGTCTTTGGTGTATCGGCAGGCAAGCTCTTGGGCTTTCTGGTGTCTAACAGGGACATTGAAGCTAATCCGGAGAAGATCAAGTCTATTACTTCACTGGCTAAACCGAAATGTGTTAATGATGTTCAACGCTTGGCAGGCCGGATTGCCGCCATAAGCCGGTTTATCAGTCGCCTTGGGGAGAAGGCCATCCCTTTATATCAGATGCTGAAGAAGATAGATGACTTCGTCTGGAGTGACGCCGCTAATGAAGCGTTTGAGGACCTAAAGCGGCAGCTAGCTGAGCCACCTGTCATTACCGCTCCTGTTGATAAAGAGCCATTGTTGTTATATGTGGCTGCTAATGCCCGGGCTATTAGCGTGGCTATTGTGGTGGAGCGCAAGGAGGCCGGAAAGGAGTATCCAGTTCAACGGCCGGTTTATTATATCAGTGAGGTACTTATTGAGTCCAAGCAGAGGTACCCACATTGGCAGAAGCTGGTGTATGGAGTTTTCATGGCGAGCCGGAAGCTTAAGCAATATTTCCAGGGTCATCCCATCACTGTGGTCAGTTCCGCTCCTTTGGGGGATATAATCCAGAACAGGGAAGCAACTGGCCGGGTTGCGAAGTGGGCTATTGAGCTTGGGCCTCACGGGTTAAAATATGTGCCCCGGACGGCGATCAAATCTCAGGCACTTGTGGATTTCATCAATGACTGGACGGAGTTACAGGCACCAGAAGAAAAGCCGGATCATACTTATTGGACTATGCATTTCGATGGGTCCAGGCAATTGGAGGGTTCGGGGGCTGGAGTCGTGTTAACTTCCCCACGAGGTGATAAGTTATGTTATGTTCTCGGTTTAATGTTCCCTTGCACTAACAATGCAGCTAAATATGAGGCATTACTTCACGGTCTTCGGATGGCTAAGGAGATGAATTTAAGCCGGGTTAAGTGCTTCGGTGACTCGGACCTGGTGGCTCAACAAGTGTCTGGTACTTGGGATTCCAAGGACTCGCTCATGGCAGCATATCGTCGAGAGGTGGATATTGTTGTAGGTCATTTCAAAGGTTATCAGGTTGACCATGTGGACCGGCGGAAGAACGAAGCGGCGGACGCTTTAAGTCGTTTGGGTTCCCAACGTAAACCGGTTCCACCCAACGTCTTTCTGGATGTGCTACATAATCCGTCGGTCAAGCTCCCCATAGAGGAGGATCTGGCTGTTCCTGATCCGGAGGCTCAGTTGGTGGCGGCTCTTCATGTCATCCCAGATTGGACGGTCCCATATTTGGTGTATATGAACCGGGGCGAGTTATCGGAGGATGAAACTTTGGCCATGCAGATAATCCGGCGGTCCAAGTCCATGACTATTGTCAATGGGGAGTTACATCATTGCAGTGTGACAGGGGCATTTCAGCGTTGCGTGTCTCCTGAAGAAGGCCGTGAGATTCTGCGTGAGATCCATGAAGGAGATTGTGGTCACCACGCCGGTTCAAAGTCTCTGGTAGCCAAGGCTTTTCGTCACGGTTTCTATTGGCTAACTGCTCATGCCGAAGCTGAGGACTTGGTAAAAAAGTGTGATGGCTATCAAAAATTCTCACGGCGCGCTCATGTACCGGCTCAAGAGTTGAGAATGATTCCAATAACTTGGCCGTTTGCGACTTGGGGGCTGGATATGGTTGGGCCCTTTAAGAGATCTAAGGATAAGAAGACCCACCTTCTGGTGGCAGTTAATAAGTTCACTAAGTGGGTGGAGGCAGAGCCAGTTAGTAAGTGTGACGCAGCTACGGCGGTTCAATTCGTCAAGAAGGTGATTTTCCGGTTTGGCTTTCCACACAACATTATAACTGATAATGACACTAATCTGTCCAAGGGTGCTATGAAAGAATTTTGTCAACAAGAACACATCCGGCTTGACGTGTCATCAGTGGCTCACCCCCAATCTAATGGTCAAGCGGAGAGAGCCAATCAAGAGATTTTGAGAGGCATCAAGCCCCGGCTTATGGTCCCCCTGCAGAGGACGCCGGGTTGTTGGGTGGAAGAGTTACCTTCCGTGTTATGGAGCATTAATACCACCCCGACAGATCTACGGGTTACACGCCTTTTTTCATGGTTTACGGAGAAGAGGCGGTTCTCCCTGGTGACATCCATCATAACTCGCTTCATGTGGCGGGCTATGTCGAAGCTGACAATGAGAAGGCACGACAGGAAGCACTTGACCTGTTAGATGAGGAGTGTGACATTGCAGCAGCCCGTTCGGCGATTTATCAGCAAGATCTGCGTCATTATCACAGCCGCCGGGTTAGAACCAGAACTTTTCAAGAAGGCCATCTGGTGCTCCGACTCATCCAGGATCATACTGATATGCACAAGTTATCCCCGCTGTCAGTGGGAAAAGACACCTATGGGATCACTGGAATCCCTTCTACGGTTGCGGGGCGCGGGGATCGTGAGAAGAGCGGGACTAGTAGACAACACAAAGGGGATTTACCCAGATTCGGGCCGCAAAGATGCGTAAAACCCTACGATCCTGCTTTGGTGGATGTATGTAGTGTTCTTGAGCCCTTGAACTAGCTCTAGGTGCTGCTAGGTTCGAAAGAGCCGAATCCTTCTCCAGTGTGCCATGGGCCTCCTTTATACGCAAAAGGGGCTGTCACAGTGGCACACAGGAGGTGGAAAGTGCTACAGTGATGTGAGCTTATCGCTGGCGTTACAGGACAAAGCGCATTTAATGCGAGGCTTAGGTGTCCCTTCGCTTTACCGGGGACGGGAGCGAGGCATGTCCCGTCCGTTGCCGCTCCTCCTTGCCTCGACACGCGCCCTGGCCAGCGGTGCATGCGGTGCCATGTAGGCAGGCAGGCAGCTGAGGTGGCGCGGTGGTGGAGCCTCCACAAAGGGTTGCATGTTGCCACGCAGGTGCCTGCCCAGCTGGTTGGGTCGGTAGTTGCATGCGAACGGCGGCGGAGACTTGGCTGGTGCGGGCCTGGTAGTGGCCCTGCCGGCGCGCTTGGCGAGAGTCTTGCCGGGTGGCCCGGCAAGGGTCTTGCCGTGGCGCGCAGGCGTCCCCGGCAAGGATCTTGCCGGGGGTCTTGTGGGTTTCTTCGTTGAGGATGGTTGCCTTCCTATCCCCATTTGATCTTGACTATTCTTTGTCTTCACAAAGATCTGCATGCCACCACGGAGGTGCCTCCTGAGCCCTGTCCCAATGCGTTTGTCGAGCGTTGGTCGGCTCAAGGGTGGCTCGCTCGATTGGCGCGGGCGAGCTGCCCCGGCAAGGGTCTTGCCGGGGCCACTGAGGCTGCCCCGGCAAGGGTCCTTGCCGGGGAAACCTGCTTCGTCCATCTGATCTTTGTGGCCTTGGTCCTTGTCGTTGATTCGCTTTGTCTTGGACTTCGGTCTTACCTTGGCTCACCTCCTCTGCTCTGCTTGGTGTGGTCGTGGGCGCGGCTCTGACTGCCCGCACACAGGTAAAAGGGTACAAAAGCGTGCCCTCTTTTTGTACACCGACATGAGCCCCCGGGCCTGGGCCACACATAAGCGCGACACGTTGTTGGGCCAGGCCCAAAACGGTGCACGGGCAGGTGGGGCGGTTTTTACCGCGGTAAGATTCTTCGCGCGCTCCGCCTCCCACGACCCGCGCGCGTGGCGTGGCGTGGAGGGGTGTGCGTGACGTGGGTGTCATGCGTGGGGTGATAACCCACAAGTATAGGGGATCGCAACAGTTTTTGATAAGTAAGAGTGTCGAACCCAATGAGGAGCTAAAGGTAGAACAAATATTCCCTCAAGTTCTATCGACCACCGATACAACTCTACGCACGCTTAACGTTTACTTTACCTAGAACAAGTATGAAACTAGAAGTACTTTGTAGGTGTTTTTGGATAGGCAAGCAAGAAAGTAAAGAGCACGAAAATAAAACTAGGGGCTGCTAAGATAAAGACACAACTAAAGTAAATATAGCGAGTGTGGAAGAGTGATGGTAGGTGTGGCGAAATTGTCCCTTAAGCAATTGACTACTTTACTAGACCGATAGCAAGTTTTATGTGGGAGAGGCCACTGCTAGCATGTCATCCCTTACTTGGAATTCTATGCACTTATGATTGTAACTATTAGCAAGCATCCGCAACTACTAACGTTCATTAAGGTAAAACCCAACCATAGCATTAAGATATATTGGTCCCCCTTCAATCCCGTATGCATCAATTTCTATGCTAGGTTGAAGTTTCTGTCACTCTTGCCCTCCAATTCATAGTCCTATTAACATACAACTAACCCTATGGTGTGATCCACGCGCGCGCTCATATGATGGGCACCAAAGGACAGCAACATAACCACAAGCAATTTAAATCAATCATAGCAATTCATCAACCACCGATAGGACAACGAAAATCTACTCAGACATCATATGATGGCAACACATCATTGGATAATAATATGAGGCATAAAGCACCATGTTCAAGTAGAGGGTACAGAGGGTTGCGGGAGAGTGGACCATTGTAGATAGAGGGGGGAAGGTGATGGAGATGTTGGTGAAGATGGCGGAGGTGTTGGTGAAGATCGCGGTGATGATGATGGCCCCCGGCGGTGTTCCGGCGCCACCGGAAGCGAGGGGGAGAGAGCCCCCCTCCTTCTTCTTCTTCCTTGACCTTCTCCCTAGATGGGAGAAGGGTTTCCCCTCTGGTCCTTAGCTCCCATGGCTTGGGAGGGGCGAGAGCCCCTCCGATATTGGATCTATCTCTCCGTTTCTGCGTTCTGTTCTGGCTCTGTTTCACCGTTTCGCGTATATATGGAGATCCGTAACTCCGATTGGCCTGAAACCTTTTCTGTGATTTTTTTCCGAATATTATCTTTCTTGTGGCAAAAGAAGAGCATCAACCGCCTTACGGTGGGCTCATGAGGGTAGGGGGCGCGCCCCCCTACCTCGTGACCACCTCGGGCACCGTCTCGCGTGGATTTTTCTTCCGGAATTTTCCATATTTTCCAAAAATAAGCTCCGTCCGTTTTTATCCCGTTTGGACTCCGTTTGATATGGATATTCTGCGAAACATAAAACATGCAACAAACTGGAACTGGCACTGGGCACTGGATCAATATGTTAGTCCCAAAAATAATATAAAATTTGCCAAAAAGTATATGAAAGTGAATAATATTGGCATGGAACAATAAAAAATTATAGATACGACGGAGACGTATCAGCATCCCCAAGCTTAATTCCTGCTCGTCCTCGAGTAGGTAAATGATAAAAAAGAATAATTTTTGATGTGGAATGCTACCTAGCATAATCTTCATCATATGTCTAATCATGGCATGAATATTAAGACACGAGTGATTCAAAGCAATAGTCTATCCTTTGACATAAAAACAATAATACTTCAAGCATACCAACCAAGCAATTATGTCTTATTGAAATAACATAGCCAAAGAAAGCTCATCCCTACAAAATCATATAGTCTGGCTATGCTCCATCTTCACCACACAAAGCATTCACATCATGCACAACCCCGATGACAAGCCAAGCAATTGTTTCATACTTTTGACGTTCTCAAACCTTTTCAACTTTCACGCAATACATGAGCGTGAGCCATGGATATAGCACTATAGGTGGAATAGAGTATAATGATGGAGGTTATGTGGAGAAGACAAAAAGGGAGAAAGTCTCACATCGACGCGGCTAATCAACGGGCTATGGAGATGCCCATCAATTGATGTCAATGCGAGGAGTAGGGATTGCCATGCAACAGATGCACTAAGAGCTATAAGTGTATGAAAGCTCAACAAAAGAAACTAAGTGGGTGTGCATCCAACTTGCTTGCTCATGAAGACCTAGGACATTTGAGGAAGCCCATCGTTGGAATATACAAGCCAAGTTCTATAATGAAATTTCCCACTAGTATATGAAAGTGAAAGCATAGGATACTCTCTCTATGAAGAACATGGTGCTACTTTGAAGCACAAGTGTGGTAAAAGGATAGTAACATTGCCCCTTCTCTCTATTTCTCTCATTTTTTTTGTTTTTTCTCTCTCTTTTTTTTTGGGACTTCTCTTTTTTTGGCCTTTCTCTTTTTTTTCGGTCCGGAGTCTCATCCCGACTTGTGGGGAATCATAGTCTCCATCATCCTTTCCTCGCTGGGGCAATGCTCTAATAATGATGATCATCACACTTTTATTTACTTACAACTCAATATTACAACTGGATATCTAGAACAAAGATATGACTCTATATGAATGCCTCCGGCGGTGTACCGGGATGTGCAGTGATCTAGCGTAGGAATGACATCAAAAAATGGACAAGCCATGAAAACATCATGCTAGCTATCTTACGATCATGCAAAGCAATATGACAATAAATGCTCAAGTCATGTATATGATGATGATGGAAGTTGCATGGCAATATATCTCAGAATGGCTATGGAAATGCCATGATAGGTAGGTGTGGTGGCTGTTTTGAGGAAGATATAATGAGGCTTATGTGTGACAGAGCGTATCACATCACGGGGTTTGGATGCACCGGCGAAGTTTGCATCAACTCTCGAGGTGAGGAAGGGCAATGCACGGTACCGAAGAGGCTAGCAATGATGGAAGGGTGAGAGTGCGTATAATCCATGGACTCAACATTAGTCATAAAGAACTCACAAACTTACTGCAAAAATCTATTAGTCATCGAAACAAAGTACTACACGCATGCTCCTAGGGGGATAGATTGGTAGGAAAAGACCATCGCTCGTCCCCGACCGCCACTCATAAGGAAGGCAATCAATAAACACCTCATGCTCCGACTTCGTTACATAACGGTTCACCATACATGCATGCTACGGGACTTGCAAACCTCAACACAAGTATTTCTCAATTTCACAATTACTCAACTAGCACGACTCTAATATCACCACCTTTATATCGCAAAACTATTGCAAGGAATCAAACATATCATATTCAGCGATCTACAAGTTTATGTAGGATTTTATGACTAACCATGTGAATGACCAGTTCCTGTCATCTCTCTAAATAGATATAAGTGAAGCAAGAGAGTTTAATTCTTTCTACAAAAGATATGCCCAAGCTCTAACAAATATAAGTGAAGCAAAAGAGCACTCTACAAATGGCGGTTGTCTATGTAAAGAGAAACAGGAAATCCAAACTTCAAATGATATAAGTGAAGCACATGAAGCATTCTATAAAGCCATACTCAAAAGATATAAGTGAAGTACATAAAGAATTCTATAAATAAACCAAGGACCAACTCATACCAGCATGGTGCATAAAATAAAAATAAAAACCTAATTGCAAAAGACGCTCCAAGACTTGCACATATCGCATGAACGAAACGAATCCGAAAACATACCGACATTTGTTGAAGAAAGAGGGGATGCCTTCCCAGCATCCCCAAGCTTAGATGCTTGAGTCTCCTTGAATATTTACTTGGGGTGCCTCGGGCATCCCCAAGCTTGAGCTCTTGCCTCTCTTCCTTCTTCTCACATCGAAACCTTCTCGATCATCGAACACTTCATCCACACAGAACTTCAACAGAAAACTCGGTAAGATCCGTTGGTATAATAAAGCAAATCACTACTCTAAGTACTGTTGCAAACCAATTCATATTTTGTTTTTGCATTGTGTCTACTATAATATAACTTTTTCATGGCTTAATCTACTGATATAAATCGATAGTTTCATCAAAACAAGCAAACTATGCATCAAAAACAGAATCTGTCTAAAACAGAACAGTCTGTAGCAATATGAACATTCACCATACTTATGATACTTGAAAAATTCTGCAAAAATTAGGAAAAATAAACAAGTTGTACAGAAATACAGTGCAAAAAGAATCAGAACCATTTGACGTTCCAGTAAAAAAATTAAAATTCGCGCACTATAGCCAAAGTTTCTGTCCTGTACCGCACAAACCAACAAGCATTGTAAACATCCTAAAGGCAAACCTTGGCACATTATTTTTATAATACAATGGAATTGTACAAGGGGATAATTATTTTTATTGAAAAGTTTATGTAATTAAGATTCACAAAGTTCTCATGGGCATGAACAAAGTTCAAGGACGTCCCACACTTTCACAATGCTCGTCTCTCTCACTTTCACTTTTCTTTTTGAAAAAGTTTTGGGTTCCCCTCTTTATTTTTGTTGTTTTTAAACTATATGAAAGCACTCAAAAGAAATAAATGACTCTCTAAAACTTCCGGTTGTCTCCTGCAGCGCTTTCTTTAAAGCCATTAAGCTAGGCATATAGTGCTCAAGTAGTGAATCCACCCGGATCCCAAGGTATATAAAAGCCAATTTTAATTAGCAATGATTTGTAATTTAGTAGTGAGCACAAAGTAACATATATCATGTAATGACGAAGTCTAACTCTCTTCCTATGCATTGGCATGTCATAAAAGAACAATTCGTGCACACATAGTAAAGGCCAATGCATAGTATAAACAGTTTCTTGCAATTTTATAGTATTGGAAACATAGAGAGGTGGAGATATAGTTTCTCTCTCATAATAATTGCAAGTAGGAGCAGCAAGCACATGCATATTATATCTATCAAATTCATCATGTGCAACGGTAAAAGTCAACCCATCAATATAATCCTTAATAAGTGCAAACTTCTCCGATATAGTATAATCGGGAGAATTTAAAAAGATAATAGGACTATCATGTATGGGTGCAATAGCAACAATTTCATGTTTAACATAAGGAACTATAGCAAGTTCATCTCCATAAGCATAATTCATATTGGCATCTTGGCCACAAGCATAGCAAGCATCATCAAAAAGGGATATTTCAAGAGAATCAATGGGATCATAATAGTCATCATAGCAATCATCCTTCGGTAAGCACGAAGGGGAATTAAACAATGTATGAGTTGAAGAGTTACTCTCATTAGAAGGTGGGCACGGGTGATCAATCCGCTCTTCCTCCTTTTGTTCTTCGCTCTCCTCCTCATCTTTTTCATCCAATGAGCTCACATTTTCATCAATTTCTTCTTCCATAGATTCCTGTAAATTATTATTCTCTTCTTGGACAGCGGAGACTTTCTTAATAAGTGCATTAATTTCATAATTGTATTTATAATTATTATAGCAATATTTGAGGATAGCTAAATTTTCAGATCTATAAACAGCATCATCAAAATCCTCAAACTCTTTACACATAGCTTCAATTTCATAAGCACCCATAAAAGCAACAAATTCTTCTATTTGTTCCACATCATAGTAATCATATATACCTCTAGCATAAGAAGCTAAGGTTTCATTATCATTAAATTCGCATGAAAAGGGAAGGTGTGGAGCCTCCGTTCTAGAGCAACAAGTAAAATCATAACTCACGCATAGTTGCCTAGCATACCAATACAACATATTAATTTGATCCCATAATAGTTTCCCTTTTTGTGTCGAGCGATAATCCATAAAGTATTCACGTTGATCCAACGTTACTCCCATTATAAAGTTGAATGGGGTTTTCTCAGGATTATCAAAGTAGTACAAAAAAAATTTCTCATGATGAGAATCGAGGGTTTTAGGAGTTACCCCATCCTCATGAGTAGCAAGTACACCAATTGTTTTTTGGTATTTCGTGTTCCATATCCATAACTAAAGATAAAGAACAACTAAGAACAGGAAATAGAAATTACTTAGTGATAAAGCAAACAAGCACACACGAGAATATTTACCCCACGCTATGAATCCCCGGCAACGGCGCCAGAAAAAGGTCTTGATAACCCACAAGTATAGGGGATCGCAACAGTTTTCGATAAGTAAGAGTGTCGAACCCAACGAGGAGCTAAAGGTAGAACAAATATTCCCTCAAGTTCTATCGACCACCGATACAACTCTACGCACGCCTAACGTTTACTTTACCTAGAACAAGTATGAAACTAGAAGTACTTTGTAGGTGTTTTCGGATAGGCAAGCAAGAAAGTAAAGAGCACGAAAATAAAACTAGGGGCTGCTAAGATAAACACACAACTAAAGTAAATATAGCTAGTGTGGAAGAGTGATGGTAGGTGTGGCGAAATTGTCCCTTAAGCAATTGACTACTTTACTAGACCGATAGCAAGTTTTATGTGGGAGAGGCCACTGCTAGCATGTCATCCCTTACTTGGAATTCTATGCACTTATGATTGGAACTATTAGCAAGCGTCCGCAACTACTAACATTCATTAAGGTAAAACCCAACCATATCATTAAGATATATTGGTCCCCCTTCAATCCCGTATGCATCAATTTCTATGCTAGGTTGAAGCTTCTGTCACTCTTGCCCTCTATTACATAGTCCTATCAACATACAACTAACCCTATGGTGTGATCCACGCGCGCGCTCATATGATGGGCACCAAAGGACAGCAACATAACCACAAGAAAATTAAATCAATCATAGCAATTCATCAACCACCGATAGGACAACGAAAATCTACTCAGACATCATATGATGACAACACATCATTGGATAATAATATGAAGCATAAAGCACCATGTTCAAGTAGAGGGTACAGCGGATTGCGGGAGAGTGGACCGCTGTAGATAGAGGGGGGAAGGTGATGGAGATGTTGGTGAAGATGGCGGAGGTGTTGGTGAAGATCGCGGTGATGATGATGGCCCCGGCGGTGTTCCGGCGCCACCGGAAGCGAGGGGGAGAGAGCCCCCTCCTTCTTCTTCTTCCTTGACCTTCTCCCTAGATGGGAGAAGGGTTTCCCCTCTGGTCCTTGGCTCCCATGGCTTGGGAGGGGCGAGAGCCCTCCGAGATTGGATCTATCTCTCTGCTTCGCGTTACTTACGGCTCTGCTTTCACCGTTTGGCGATATATGGAGATCCGTAACTCCGATTGGCCTGAAACCTTTTCTGTGATTTTTTTTCCGAATATTATCTTTCTTGCGGCAAAAGAAGAGCATCAACCGCCTTACGATGGGCTCACGAGGGTAGGGGGCGCGCCCAGGGGGGTCAGGCGCGCCCCCCTACCTCGTGACCACCTCGGGCACCGTCTCGCGTGGATTTTTCTTCCGGAATTTTCCATATTTTCCAAAAATAAGCTTCGTCCGTTTTTATCCCGTTCGGACTCCATTTGATATGGATATTCTGCGAAACATAAAACATGCAATGATGAGAACTGCATCGGACATCGGATCAATATGTTAGTCCCAAAAATAATGTAAAAAGTTGCCAAAAAGTATATGGAAGTGAATAATATTGGCATGGAACAATCAAAAATTATAGATACGACGGAGACGTATCATGGGCGGTTTCCACACGCATGTGTCACATCGCAATAAATGGGCAGCGCGCCCTGCGGCTTCCCCATAAAAAAGGATAACTGCGGGCGCACTGTTCCTTTTACCCTACGCGCAACCCTGATAACACGCAAGTATACATGATAGTTGTAGCCTCTTTCGATAAGTAAGAGTGTCGAACCCAACGAGGAGCTAAAGGTAGAACAAATACTCTCTCAAGTCCTATCGGCCACTGATACGACTCTACGCACGCTTGACGTTCGCTTTACCTAGAACAAGTATGAAACTAGAAATACTTTTTAGGTGTGATAGGATAGGTTGGCAAGATAATAAAGAACACGTAAATAAAAAGTAGGGGCTGTTTAGATAAAGATGCAATAAAGTAAATATAGCGAGTGTGGAAAAGTGGTGGTTGGAGTTGTGAAATTGTCCCTAAGCAATTGACTATGTTACTAGACTGGTAATCACTATTGCAATTCTATTTGAGGGAGAGGCATAAGCTAACATACTTTCTCTACTTGGATCATATGCACTTATGATTGGAACTCTAGCAAGCATCTGCAACTACTAAAGATTCATTAAGGTAAAACCCAACCATAGCATTAAAGTATCAAGTCCCCTTTTATCCCATACGCAAACAACCTACTTACTCGGGTTTGTGTTTCAGTCACTCACGCAACCCACCATAAGCAAATCATAAACATATTGCAAACCCTACAACGGAATCCTCACGCTATGCCGACACGAGGTCACAATAGGACAACACCAATAATAAAACATGCAACTCAAACCAATCATAGCAATTCATCAATCACCGATAGGACAATGGAAATCTACTCAGACATCATAGGATGGCAACACATCATTTGATAATAATATGAAGTATAAAGCACCATGTTCAAGTAGAGGGTACAGCGGGTTGCGGGAGAGTGGACCGCTGGATATAGAAGGGGGAAGGTGATGGAGACGTTGGTGAAGATGATGGAGGTGTTGGTGAAGATCGCGGTGATGATGATGGCCCCCGGTGGTGTTCCGGCGCCACCGGAAGCAAGGGGGAGAGAGCTCCCCTCCTTCTTCTTCTTCTTTTACCTTATCCCTAGATGGGAGAAGGGTTTCCCCTCTGGTCCTTGGCTCCCATGGCGTGGGAGGGGCGAGAGCCCCTCCATGATTGGATCTATCTCTCTGTTTCTGCGTTCTCAGATTCTACCCCTTCACCGTTTCTTAAATATCCAGAGAACCGTAACTCCGATTGGGGTGAATCTTTCACCCAGATCTTTCTCACAAAATTAGCTTTCTTGCGCCAAAATAAGAGCGTCAACCACCTTACGGGTGGCCCACGAGAGCCCAGGCCGCACCCGGGGGGAGGGCGCGCCCCCCTGTCTCGTGGCCACCCTGGACACCGTTTCGCGTTAATTTCACTTCCCAAAAATCATAAATATTCCAAAAAAAAATCTCCGTCCGTTTTTATCCCGTTTGGACTCGGTTTGATATTGGGTTTCTGCGAAACAAAAACCATGCAATGACAGGAACTGCACTGGCAATCGGATCAATATGTTAGTCCCAAAAAATAGTATAAAAAGTTGCCAAAAGTATATAAAAGTTGTAGAATATTGGCATGGAACAATAAAAAATTATAGATACAACGGAGACGTATCAACATCCCCAAGCTTAATTCCTGCTCGTCCTCGAGTAGGTAAATGATAAAAAAGATATTTTTTGATGTGGAATGCTACCTAGCATAATCTTGATCATGTAATCTATTCATGGCATGAATATTAAGACACGAGTGATTCAAAGCAATAGTCTATCATTTGACATAAAAACAATAATACTTCGAGCGTACCAATAAAGCAATCATGTCTTTTCAAAACAACAAGGCCAAATCAAGCTTCCTTTTCGTCACAAAAAAATGCCCCCATCATGCACAACCCTGATGACAAGCCGAGCAATTGGTTCATACTTTTTAACGCGCTTCAACTTTTTCAACCCTCACGCAATACATGAGCGCAAGCCATGGATATAGGACTATAGGTGGAATAGAATATAATGATGGAGGTTATGTAGAGAAGACAAAAAAAGAGAAAGTCTCACATTGACGCGGCTAATCAACGGGCTATGGAGATGCCCGTCAGTTGATGTCAATGCGAGGAGTAGGGATTGCCATGCAACTGATGCACTAAGAGCTATAAGTGTATGAAAGCTCACAAAAGAAACTAAGTGGGTGTGCATCCAACTTGCTTGCTCATGAAGATCTAGGGCATTTGAGGAAGCCCATCGTTGGAATATACAAGCCAAGTTCTATAATGAAAATTCCCACTAGTATATGAAAGTGACAACATAGGAGACAATCTATATGAAGAACATGGTGCTACTTTGAAGCACAAGTGTGGAAAAAGAGATAGTAACATTGCCCCTTTTTCTTTTTTTTCTTTTTTTCTTTTTCTTTTTTTTTCTTTGGCCTTACTTTTTGGCCTTTCTTTTTTTCCTTTTTTTGAGGGACAATGCTCTAATAATGATGATCCTCACACTTTTATTTACTTACAACTCGATATTACAACTCGATACTGGAACAAAGATATGACACTATATGAATGCTTCCGGCGGTATATCGGGATGTGCAATGATCTAGCGTAGCAATGACATCAAAAAACGGACAAGCCATGAAAACATCATGCTAGCTATCTTACGATCATGCAAAGCAATATGACAATAAATGCTCAAGTCATGTATATGATGATGATGGAAGTTGCATGGCAATATATCTCGGAATGGCTATGGAAATGCCATGATAGGTAGGTATGGTGGCTGTTTTGAGGAAGATATAATGAGGCTTATGTGTGATAGAGCGTATCGTATCACGGGGTTTGGATGCACCGGCAAAGTTTGCACCAACTCTCGAGGTGAGAAAGGTCAATGCACGGTACCAAAGAGGCTAGCAATGATGGAAAGGTAAAAGTGCGTATAATCCATGGACTCACATTAGTCATAAAGAACTCATATACTTATTGAAAAGTTTATTAGCCCTCAAAGCAAACTACTACTACGCATGCCCCTAGGGGGATAGATTGGTAGGGAAAGACCATCGCTCGTCCCCGACAGCCACTCATAAGGAAGACAATCAAAGAAACACCCCATGCTTCAAATTTGTCACACAACGGTTACCATACATGCATGCTATGGGACTTGCAAACCTCAACACAAGTGTCTCTACAATCCACAACCACCCACTAGCATGACTCTAATATCACCACCTTTATATCGCAAAACTATTGCAAGGAATCAAACATATCATATTCAGCGATCTACAAGTTTATGACTAACCATGTGAATGACCAATTCCTGTCATCTCTCTAAATAGATATAAGTGAAGCAAGAGAGTTTAATTCTTTCTACAAAAGATATGCCCATGCTCTAACAAATATAAGTGAAGCAAAAGAGCATTCTACAAATGGCGGTTTTCTATGTGAAGAGAAACAGGCAATTCAAACTTCAAAAGATATAAGTGAAGCACATGAAGCATTCTATAAAGCCATACTCAAAAGATTTAAGTGAGGTGCAATGAGCATTCTATAAATCAACCAAGGACTATCTCATTCCAGCATGGTGCATAAAATAAAAATGAAAACTAAATGCAAAAGACGCTCCAAGACTTGCACATAATGCATGAACGAAACGAATTTGAAAACATACCGATACTTGTTGAAGAAAGACAGGATGCCTTCCGGGGCATCCCCAAGTTTAGACGCTTGAGTCTCCTTGAGTATTTACTTGGGGTGCCTCGGGCATCCCCAATCTTGAGCTCTTGCCTCTCTTCCTTTTCCTCATATCGAGACATCCTCGATTAGACACTACATCCACACAAAACTTCAACAGAAAACTCGGTAAGATCCGTTAGTATAATAAAGCAAATCACCACTCTAAGTATTGTAGCAAACCAATTCATATCTTGTTTTTTCATTATGTATACTGTAACATAACTTTTCCATGGCTTAATCCACTAATATAAATTGATAGATTCATTAAAACAAGCAAACTATGCATCAAAAATAGAATCTGTCAAAAACAGAACAGTCTGTAGCAATCTGAACATCCACCATATTTCTGGTACCCCAAAAATTATACCAAAATTAGGAAAACTAAACAAGTTGTAAAGCAAGACAGTGCAAAAGTAATCAGAACCAATTGACGTTCCAGTTAAAAATGTAAAATCGCGCACTACAGCCAAAGTTTCTGTCCTGCACCATACAAACCAACAAGCATTGTAAACATCCTAAAGGAAAACCTTAGCACATTATTTTTATAATACAATGGAAATATACAAGGGGGTACTTATTTTTGTTGAAAAGTTTCTGTAATCAAGATTCACAAAGTTTCCGTGAGCATGAACAAAGTTCAAGGCTAGCTCCCACTTCAACAATGCTTGTCTTTCTCACTTTCACTTTCCTTTTTGAAAAGTTTTTAGGTTCCCCTCTTTATTTTTATTTTTTTTAAATTATATGAAAGCACTCAACAGAAATAAATGACTCTCTAAAACTTCCGGGTTGTCTCCCAAGCAGCGCTTTCTTTACAGCCATTAAGCTAGGCATTTAGTGCTCAAGTAATGAATCCACCCGGATCCCAAGGTATATCAAAGCCAATTTTAATTAACAATGATTTGTAATTTAGTAGTGAGCACAAAGTAACATATACCATGCAACAACGAAGTCTAACTCTCTTTATATGCATCGGCATGTCATAAAAGAACAACTCATGCACACCAAGTAAAGGCCAATGCATAGTATAAGCAGTTTCTTGCAATTCTATCGTGTTGGAAACATAGAGAGGTGGAGAAATAGTTCCTCTCTCATAATAATTGCAAGTAGGAGCAGCAAGAACATGCATATTATATTCATCAAAATCATCATGTGCAATGGTAAAAGGCAACCCATCAATATAATCCTTAATAAGCACAAACTTCTCCGATAAAGTGTAGTAGGGAGAATTCAAAAAGATAATAGGACTATCATGCGTGGGTGCAATAGCAACAATTTCATGTTTAACATAAGGAACTATAGCAAGTTCATCTCCATAAGCATAATTCATATTGGCATCTTGGCCACAAGCATAGCAAGCATCATCAAAAACGGATATTTAAAACAAATTCAAGGGATCATAGCAATCATCATAGCAATCATCCTTCGGTAAGCACAAAGGGGAATTAAATAATGTATGAGTTGGAGGGTTACTCTCATTAGAAGGTGGGCACGGGTAGCTAATCCACTCTTCCTCCTTTTGTTCTTCGCTCTCGTCATCATCTTTTTCATACAATGAGCTCACAGTTTCATCAATTTCTTCTTCCATAGCTTCCTGCAAAATATTAATCTCTTCTTGGACAGCGGAGAATTTCTTCATAAATGCATTAATATAGTAATTGTATTCATAATTTGCATAGAAATATCTAAGTATAGCAAGATTTTCAGGCCTATAAACATCATCATCTAAAGCTTCATACTTTTCAAACAAAGATTCAATTTCATAAGCAGCCTTAAAAGCAACAAATTCTTCTATTTGTTCCACATCATAGTAATCATATATACCATTAGCTTAAGAAGCTAAGGTTTCATTATCATTAAATTTTCATGAAAAGGGAAGGTGTGGATCCTCCATCCTAGAGCAACAAGTAATATCATATCTCAAGCATAGAGCCCAGGCATACCAACGCAACATAATAAATTGATCCCATAATAGTTTCCCTTTTTGTGTCGAGCGATAATCCCTAAAGTATTCACGTTGATCCAACGTGTCTCTCATTATAAAGTTGAATGGGCTTTTCTCAGGATTATCAAAGTAGTATATAATATCTCTCGCATAATGAGAATCGGGGATTTTAGGAGTTACCCCATCTCCATGAGTAGCAAGTACACCTAATTTTTTTTGGTATTTCGTGTTCCATATCCATATCTAAAGATAGAGAACAACTAAGAACAACAAATAAAAATTACTTAGTGATAAAGCAAACAAGCACACACGAGAATATTCACCCCACGCTATGACTCCCCGGAAACGGCGCCAGAAAAAGGTCTTGATAACCCGCAAGTATACGGGATAGTTGTAGCCTCTTTCGATAAGTAAGAGTGTCGAACCCAACGAGGAGCTAAAGGTAGAAAAAATACTCTCTCAAGTCCTATCGGCCACTGATACGACTCTACGCACGCTTGACGTTCCATTTACCTAGAACAAGTATGAAACTAGAAGTACTTTGTAGGTGTGATAGGATAGATTTTCAAGATAATAAAGAACACGTAAATAAAAAGTAGGGGCTGTTTATATAAAGATGCAATAAAGTAAATATAGTGAGTGTGGAAAAGTGGTGGTTGGAGTTGTGAAATTTTCCCTAAGCAATTGACTATGTTACTAGACCGGTAATCACTATTGCAATTCTATTTGAGGGAGAGGCATAAGCTAACATACTTTCTCTACTTGGACCATATGCACTTATGATTGGAACTCTAGCAAGCATCCTCAACTACTAAAGATTCATTAAGGTAAAACCCAACCATAGCATTAAAGTATCAAGTCCCCTTTTATCCCATACGCAAACAACCTACTTACTCGGGTTTGTGTTTCAGTCACTCACGCAACCCACCATAAGCAAATCATAAACATATTGCAAACCCTATAGTGGGAATCCCTCACTCTTGCGCGACACGGAGGGCACAATAAGACAACACCAATAATAAAAAAATGCAAGTCAAACCAATCATAGCAATTCATCAATCACCGATAGGACGATGGAAATCTACTCAGACATCATAGGATGGCAACACATCATTGGATAATAATATGAAGTATAAAGCACCATGTTCAAGTAGAGGGTACAGCGGGTTGCGGGAGAGTGGACCACTGGATATAGAAGGGGGAAGGTGATGGAGACGTTGATGAAGATGATGGAGGTGTTGGTGAAGATCGCGGTGATGATGATGGCCCCCGGCGGCGTTCCGGCGCCACCGGAAGCAAGGGGGAGAGAGCCCCCCGCCTTCTTCTTCTTCCTTGACCTTCTCCCCAGATGGGAGAAGGGTTTCCCCTCTGGTCCTTGGCTCCCATGGCGTGGGAGGGGCGAGAGCCCCTCCGAGATTGGATCTATCTCTCTGTTTCTGCGTTCTCAGATTCTACCCCTTCACCGTTTCTTAAATATCCAGAGATCCGTAACTCCGATTGGGGTGAATCTTTCACCCAGATCTTTCTCATAAAATTAGCTTTCTTGCGCCAAAAGAAGAGCGTCAACCGCCTTACGGGTGGCCCATGAGAGCCCAGGCCGCGCCCAGGGGGGAGGGCGCACCGCTGTCTCGTGGCCACCCCGGACACCGTTTAGCGTTGATTTCACTTCCCAAAAATCATAAATATTCCAAAAAAAATCTCCGTCTGTTTTTATCCCGTTTGGACTCCGTTTGATATTAGTTTTCTGCGAAACAAAAAATATGCAACAGACAGGAACTGGCTCTGGGCACTGGATCAATATGTTAGTCCCAAAAAATAGTATAAAAAGTTGCCAAAAGTATATAAAAGTTGTAGAATATTGGCATGGAACAATAAAAAATTATTGATACGACGGAGACGTATCAAACCCCTATCTCAGAAACCTCCCCGCGGCTTCCTCTTCTTCTCCAAGCTTCGTTTCTGCTTGCTGTCATCGCGCTTCCGCTGCCCTCTGTCCTGCTCCCCTCCTCCAGCCGCCATGGCGCGAAAATACACCAAGGGCAAGGGGGTGGCCAAGGACGGCGGAGCTGCGGAGCCGTCGGAGAGCGTGCTGGCGGTGCAGCGGACGTAGTCCGCCTTCTTATCCCCCTCGACGGTTAACGTGTTCGAGCTTCAGGAATCCTTTAGGTCCCCTGTGGGGAGTGAAGACAGGGGGGGATTCGGGGCATCGAGCCACGCGCGTCATCCCTGCCGGCTGCGCCGAGGCTGCCCCAAATCGGTACCCCTTCTTTGTTGATTATTTTTCTTGTGGGCTCTGTCCTCCCTTCTCCGATTTCTTCAGCGACATCATGCACACCTTCGGCTTCCGCCTCCTTGATTTTACTCTGAATGCGGTGGCGTGCATGGCTCTTTTCGCGCATCTATGTGAAGGCTTCGCCGGGGTGCACCCCAACACGGAGCTTTTCCGCCATTACTTCTCCCCTCGGATCCAACGAGGGGGCGCCATCTCCGGTTGCATCGCCTGGGTCTCTAGATCCAAGGGAGCGTACCCGGAGGGCTCCATGAAGGAGAGGTGAGAAGAATGGCGGGGCCGATGGTGCTGGATCGAGGAGGAGGACCCGCCGGCGTTCTGCAAAGATCGCTGGCGCCGCCGGTCCGCAGAAGCGATTGGAGCGACGTTGATGCTGACGACGAGAGGCTCACGGTCGCCACCACCAGGATCCTCCGACTCACCGAGGCCGGCCTCACCCTCGAGATGATCGGGGCGGACTTCATCCGCCGCCGGATCTCTCCACTGCATAACAAGGGGAGGCCAGCCTGGCTCTTCACGAACCCTGCCGACATCATGCGGCTTCGTCCCGGCCTCGACCACAATTTCACAGTGATGGCGCACGCCCACTTCTGCCAGCGGCTCTTCCAGCTTGACGTGGGCCGCGACAACAAGGTCAAGCGGACCGGCAAGGTCGCGAGGGCCGCCGCGAAGGCCGGCAAGGTCCTCAAGGGGCCTTTGTTCAAGCCGCCGGCGGGGGTGGTCCCATTGTGCAACAATTCACGTCGGTCCGAGATCATTGCCATGATGCCGGACTGCAACGCGCATGGCCCCGACCCGAGCTGGAAGGAGCCGGAGGACGCCGAGGTGCAGCAGTTCTTTGATACCCTGCACGAGGGGTATGTCAACACCGACGCCGAGCGGCTGCTTGTCCAGGACACCACCCAGGCGGAGCTGGACTACATCGCCACCAGGGCGAGGGAGGCACAGCTTGCCAGGGAGGCCGGCAGCACCGGCGGTGTGGAGGACAAGGCCGCGACGGCCGCGGAGGAGGAGGAGCTCGCCCGGTGGGCGGCGGCTGCCGGGGGAGCCAGCCGTGCCGGCACCGAGGCTCCTTTGGTTGAAGATGTGAACGGCGAGTCATCAGAGGAGGAGGCCGAGACCGCAAACCCGATGCCACCTACGGGGAGGGGGCGAGTCTTGCGGCGGGCCAGCTCCGACGAGCCGGTCCGGCCCGGCAGGGCTGCGCAGCCGCAGCTGACCTTGGAGGGGTCCCTGAAGGAAATATGCCCTAGAGGCAATAATAAAGTTATTATTTATTTCCTTATATCATGATAAATGTTTATTATTCATGCTAGAATTGTATTAACCGGAAACATAATACATGTGTGAATACATAGACAAACAGAGTGTCACTAGTATGCCTCTACTTGACTAGCTCGTTAATCGAAGATGGTTATGTTTCCTAACCATAGACATGAGTTGTCATTTGATTAACGGGATCACATCATTAGGAGAATGATCTGATTGACTTGACCCATTCCGTTAGCCTAGCACTTGATCGTTTAGTATGTTGCTATTGCTTTCTTCATGACTTATACATGTTCCTGTAACTATGAGATTATGCAACTCCGTTTACGGAGGAACACTTTGGTGCTACCAAACGTCACAACGTAATCGGGTGATTATAAAGGAGTACTACAGGTGTCTCCAAAGGTACATGTTGGGTTGGCGTATTTGAGATTAGGTTTTGTCACTCCGGTTGTCGGAGAGGTATCTCTGGGCTCTCGGTAATGCACATCATTATAAGCCTTGCAAGCAATGTGACCAATGAGTTGGTTACGGGATGATGCATTACAGAACGAGTAAAGAGACTTGCGGTGACGAGATTGAACTAGGTATTGGATACCGACGATCGAATCTCGGGCAAGTAACATACCGATGACAAAGGGAACAACGATGTTGTTATGCGGTTTGACCGATAAAGATCTTCGTAGAATATGTAGGAGCCAATATGGGCATCCAGGTCCGCTATTGGTTATTGACCAAGAATAGTTCTAGGTCATGTCTACATAGTTCTCGAACCCGTAGGGTCCGCACGCTTAAGGTTTCGATGATGTTATATTATGAGTTTATGAGTTTTGATGTACCGAAGGAGTTCGAGTCCCGGATGAGATCGGGGACATGACGAGGAGTCTCGAAATGGTCGAGACGTAAAGATCGATATATTGGACGACTATATTCGAGTTCGGAAAGGTTCCGAGTGATTCGGTATTTTTCGAGTACCGGGAGTTACGGGAATACGGGAAGAGTATTGGGCCTTAATGGGCCTTAGTGGGAAGGAGCCAGGAGGTGGCGCGCCCCTCCCAAGCCCAGTCCGAATTGGACAAGGGGTTTGGGCGCAGCCCCTCTCCTTCCTTCTCCACTTCCCCTTTCCCCTTCTCCTAGTTGGACTAGGAAAGAAGGAGTCCTACTCCCGGTGGGAGTAGGACTCCCCTGGCGCCCCTCCTCCTAGGGCCGGCCTGCTCCTCCCTCCCTCCTTTATATACGGGGCAGGGGGCACCCCATGACACACAAGTTGATCTACGGATCGTTCCTTAGCCGTGTCGGTGCCCCCTCCACCATATTCCACTTGGTCATATCGTCATGAGCTTAGGCGAAGCCCTGCCGGAGAAGTCATATCGTCACGGAGCTTAGGCGAAGCCCTGCGTCGGTGGAGCATCATCATCGCCACCACGCCGTCGTCTTGTGGAACTCATCCCGACACTTTGCTGGATCGAGTCCGGGATCGTCATCGAGCTGAGCGTGTGCAGAACTCGGAGGTGCCGTCGTTCGGTGCTTGGATCGGTCGGATCGTGAAGACGTCGACTACATCAACCGCGTTGTTAAAGCGCTTCGCTTTCGGTCTCGAGGGTACGTGGACGACATTCTCCTCTCGTTGCTATGCCATCACCATGGTCTTGCGTGTGCGTAGGAAATTTTTGAAATTACTCGTTACCCAACAGTGGCATCCGAGCCTGGTTTTATGCGTTGATGTCATATGCACGAGTAGAACACAAGTGAGTTGTGGGCGATATAAGTCATACTGCTTACCAGCATGTCATACTTTGGTTCAGCGGTATTGTGAGATGAAGCGGCCGGACCGACATTACGCGCGACGCTTACGCGAGACTGGTTTCACCGCCCGAGCACTAGTTGCTTAAAGGTGACCGGCGGTGTCTCTCTCTCTCACTTTAGTTGAACCGAGTGTGGCTCGCCCGGTCCTTGCGAAGGTTAAAACAGCACCAACTTGACAAACTATCGTTGTGGTTTTGATGCGTAGGTAAGAACGGTTCTTGCTCAGCCCGTAGCAGCCACGTAAAACTTGCAACAACAAAGTAGAGGACGTCTAACTTGTTTTTGCAGGGCATGTTGTGATGTGATGTGGTCAAGACGTGATGCTATATTTTATTGTATGAGATGATCATGTTTTGTAACCGAGTTATCGGCAATCGGCGAGAGCCATATGGTTGTCGCTTTATTGTATGAAATGCAAAAGCCATGTAATTGCTTTACTTTATCACTAAGTAGTAGCGATAGTCGAGAAGCAATAGTTGGCGAGACGACAACGATGCTACGATGGAAATCAAGGTGTCGCGCCGGTGGCGATGGTGATCATGACGGTGCTTGGCGATGGAGATCACAAGCACAAGATGATGATGACCATATCATATCACTTATATTGATTGCATGTGATGTTTATCCTTTATGCATCTTATCTTGCTTTGATTGACGGTAGCATTATAAGATTATCTCTCACTAAAATTATCAAGAAGTGTTCTCCCGAGTATGCACCGTTGCGAAAGTTCTTCGTCTTGAGACACCACGTGATGATCGGGTGTGATAGGCTCTACGTTCAAATACAACGGTGCAAAACAGTTGCGCACGCGAATACTCAGGTTAAACTTGACGAGCCTAGCATATAACAGATATGGCCTCGGAACACGGAGACCGAAGGTCGAACGTGAATCATATAGTAGATATGATCAACATAGTGATGTTCACCATTGAAACTACTCCGTCTCACGTGATGATCGGACATGGTTTAGTTGATTTGGATCACGTAATCACTTAGATGACTAGAGAGATGTCTATCTAAGTGGGAGTTCTTAAGTAATATGATTAATTGAACTTTAATTTATCATGAACTTAGTCCCGGTAGTTTTTGCAAATTATGTTGTAGATCAATAGCTCGCGTTGTTGCTTCCCTATGTTTTTATATGTGTTTCTAGAAAATTGTATTGAAAAATGTTAGTAGCAATGATGCGGATTGGATCCGTGATCTGAGGTTTATCCTCATTGCTGCACAGAAGAATTATGTCCTTGATGCACCGCTAGGTGACAGACCTATTGCAAGAGCAAGATGCAGACGTTATGAACGTTTGGCTAGCTCAATATGATGACTACTTGGTAGTTTAGTGCACCATGCTTAAACGGCTTAGAATCGGGACTTCAAAGACGTTTTGAACATCATGGACCATATGAGATGTTCCAGGAGTTGAAGTTAATATTTCAAGCAAATACCGAGTTGAGAGATATGAAGTCTCCAACAAGTTCTATAGCTAAAAGATGGAGGAGAATCGCTCAACTAGTGAGCATGTGCTCAGATTGTCAGGTACTTCAATCGCTTGAATCAAGTGGGAGTTAATCTCCCGATAAGATAGTGATTGACAGAATTCTCTAGTCACCATCACTAAGTTACTAGAACTTCGTGATGAACTATAGTATGCAAGGGATGACGAAAACGATTCCCGAGCTCTTCGTGATGTTGAAATCGACGAAGGTAGAAATCGAGAAAGAGCATCAAGTGTTGATGATTGACAAGACCACTAGTTTCAAGAAAAGGGCAAAGGGAAAGAAAGGGGAACTTCAAGTAGAATGACAAGCAAGTTGTCACTCCCACGAAGAGACCCAAAGCTGAACCAAAGCCTGAAACTGAGTGCTTACACTGCATAGGAAATGGTCACTGGAAACGGAAATATCCGAGATATTTGGTAGATAAGAAGGATGGCAAAGTGAACAAGGGTATATTTGATATACAGGTTATTGATGTGTGCTTTACTAGTGTTTATAGTAGCCCCTAGTATTTGATACTTGTTCGGTTGCTAAGATTAGTAACTCAAACAGGAGTTACGAATAAATGCGAAACTAGTTGAATGGGCGTAACGATGAGTGTTGGAAGTAGTTCCAAGATTGATATGATCATCATCGCACACTCCCTATACTATAGTGATTAGTGTTGAACCTAAATAAATGTTATTTGGCGTTTGCGTTGAGCATAGATATGATTTGATCATGTTTATTGCAATACGATTATTCATGTAAGTTAGAGAATAATTATTGTTCATTTACATGAATAAAACCTTCTATGGTCATACACCCAATGAAAATGGTTTGTTGGATCTCGATCGTGTGATACACATATTCATAATATTGAAACCAAAAGATGTAAAGTTAATAATGATAGTGCAATTTATATGTGGCACTGCCGTTTGGGGTCATATCGGTGTAAAGCGCATGAAGAAACTCCATAAAGATGGATTTTCGAAATCACTTGGTTATGAATCGTTTGATGCTTGCGAACCGTGCCTTTTGGGCAAGATGACTGAAACTCCGTTGTTCGGAACAATGGAACGAGCAACAAACTTGTTGGAAATAAAACATACCGATGTATGCGATCCAATGAGTGTTGATGCTCGTGGCAAGTATCGTTATTTTCTGACCTTCACAAGATGATTTGAGCAGATATGTGTATATCTACTTGATGAAACATAAGTCTGAAATAGTTGAGAGGTTCAAAGAATTTCAGAGTGAAGTGGAAAATCATCGTAACAAGAAAATAAAGTTTCTGCGATCTGATCGTGGAGATGAATATTTGAGTTACGAGTTTGGTCTTCAATTAAAACAAAGTGGAATAGTTTCACAGCTCACGCCACATGGAACACCACAACATAATGGTGTGTCCGAACGTCGTAACCGCACTTTATTGGATATGGTGCGATCTATGATGTACCTTACCGATTTACCACTATCATTTTGGGTTATGCATTAGAGACAGCTGCATTCACGTTTAATAGGGCACCATCTAAATCCGTTGAGATGACACCGTATGAACTATGGTTTAGCGATAAACCTAAGTCTGTTGTTTCTTAAAGTTTGGAGTTGTGATGCTTATGTGAAAAGTTTTCACCGATAAGCTTGAACCCAAATCGAGAAGTGCGTCTTCATAGAATACCCAAAGGTAACAATTGGGTACACCTTCTAACACGATCTGAAAGCAAGATATTTGTTGCTAAGATGGATCCTTTCTAGAGAAGAAGTTTCTCTCGAAAGAAGTGAGTGGGAGGAAAGTAGAACTTGATGAGGTAATTGTACCTTCTCCCTTATTGGAGAGTAGTTCATCACGAAATCAGTTCAAGTGATTCCTACAACCAATTAGTGAGGAAGTTAATGATGATGATCATAAAACTTCAGATCAAGTTGCTACCAAACCTCGTGGGTCTTCCAGAGTAAGATCCGCACCAAAGTGGTACGGTAATCCTATTCTAGAAGTCATGTTACTAGACCATGATGAACCTGCGAACTATGAGGAAGCGATGATGAGCCCAGATTCATGAAATGGCTGGAAGCCATGAAATCTGAGATGGGATCCATGTATGAGAACAAAGTATGGACTTTGGTTGACTTGCCGATGATCGGCAAGCCATTGAGAATAAATGGATCTTCAAGAGGAAGACGGACACCGATAGTAGTGTTACTATCTACAAAGCTCGACTTGTCGCAAAAGGTTTTGACAAGTTCAAGGTGTTGACTACAATGAGATTTTCTCAACTGTAGCGATGCTTAAGTCTGTCCGAATCATGTTAGCAATTGCCACATTTTATGAAATCTGGCAAATGAATGTCAAAACTGCATTCCTTAATGGTTTTCTTAAAGAAGAGTTGTATATGATGCAACCGAAGGTTTTGTCAATCCTAAAGGTGCTAACAAAATGTGTAAGCTCCAATGATCCATCTATGGACTGGTGCAAGCATCTCAGAGTTGGAATACACACTTTGATAAGTTGATCAAAGCATATAGTTTTATACAGACTTGCGGTGAAGCCTGTATTTACAAGAAAGTGAGTGGGAGCACTACAACATTTCTGATAAGTATATGTGAATGACATATTGTTGATCGGAAATGATGTAGAATTATTCTGCAAAGCATAAAGGAGTGTTTGAAAGGAGTTTTTCAAAGAAGGACCTCGGTGAAGCTGCTTACATATTGAGCATCAAGATCTATAGAGATAGATCAAGACGCTAGATAAGTTTTTCAATGAATACATACCTTGACAAGATTTTGAAGTAGTTCAAAATGAAACAGTCAAAGAAAGAGTTCTTGCCTGTGTTACAAGGTGTGAGATTGAGTAAGACTCAAAACCCGACCACGGCAGAAGATAGAAAGAGAATGAAAGTCATTCCCTATGCATCAGCCATAGGTTCTATAAAGTATGCCATGTTGTGTACTGATCTATTGCATACCCTACCACTAAGCTTGGCAAGGAGTGCAATAGTGATCTAGGAGTAGATCAATGGACAACGGTCAAAATTATCCTTAGTAGAATAAGGATATGTTTCTCGATTATGGAAGTGAAAAAGGTTCGTAAGTAAAGGGTTACGCCGATGCAAGTTTTAACACTAATCTAGATGACTCGAGTCTCAATCTGGATACATATTGAAAGTGGGAGCAATTAGCTAGAGTAGCTCCGTGCGAGCATTGTAGACATAGAAATTTGCAAAATACTTACGGCTCTGAATGTGATGCAGACCCGTTGACTAATATTATCTCACAAGCAAAACATGATCACACCTTAGTACTCTTTGGGTGTTAATCACATAGCGATGTGAACTAGATTATTGACTCTAGTAAACCCTTTGGGTGTTGGTCACATGTCGATGTGAACTATGGGTGTTAACCACATATAGATGTGAACTATTGATGTTAAATCACATGGCGATGTGAACTAGATTATTGACTCTAGTGCAAGTGGGAGATGAAGGAAATATGCCCTAGAGGCAATAATAAAGTTATTATTTATTTCCTTATATCATGATAAATGTTTATTATTCATGCTAGAATTGTATTAACCGGAAACATAATACATGTGTGAATACATAGACAAACAGAGTGTCACTAGTATGCCTCTACTTGACTAGCTCGTTAATCAAGATGGTTATGTTTCCTAACCATAGACATGAGTTGTCATTTGATTAACGGGATCACATCATTAGGAGAATGATCTGATTGACTTGACCCATTCCGTTAGCCTAGCACTTGATCGCTTAGTATGTTGCTATTGCTTTCTTCATGACTTATACATGTTCCTGTAACTATGAGATTATGCAACTCCGTTTACGGAGGAACACTTTGGTGCTACCAAACGTCACAACGAATCGGGTGATTATAAAGGAGTACTACAGGTGTCTCCAAAGGTACATGTTGGGTTGGCGATTTCGAGATTAGGTTTTGTCACTCCGATTGTCGGAGAGGTATCTCTGGGCCCTCTCGGTAATGCACATCATTATAAGCCTTGCAAGCAATGTGACCAATGAGTTGGTTACGGATGATGCATTACTGAGCGAGTAAAGAGACTTGCGGTGACGAGATTGAACTAGGTATTGGATACCGACGATCGAATCTCGGGCAAGTAACATACCGATGACAAAGGGAACAACGATGTTGTTATGCGGTTTGACCGATAAAGATCTTCGTAGAATATGTAGGAGCCAATATGGGCATCCAGGTCCCGCTATTGGTTATTGACCAAGAATAGTTCTAGGTCATGTCTACATAGTTCTCGAACCCGTAGGGTCCGCATGCTTAAGGTTTCGATGATGCTTATATTATGAGTTTATGAGTTTTGATGTACCAAGGAGTTCGAGTCCCGGATGAGATCGGGGATATGACGAGGAGTCTCAAATGGTCGAGACGTAAAGATCGATATATTGGACGACTATATTCGGAGTTCGGAAAGGTTCCAGTGATTCGGTATTTTTCGAGTACCGGGAGTTACGGAATACGGGGAAGAGTATTGGGCCTTAATGGGCCTTAGTGGGAAGGAGCCGGGAGGTGGCGCGCCCTCCCAAGCCCAGTCCGAATTGGACAAGGGGTTTGGGCGCAGCCCCTCTCCTTCCTTCTCCACTTCCCCCTTTCCCCTTCTCCTAGTTGGACTAGGAAAGAAGGAGTCCTACTCCCGGTGGGAGTAGGACTCCCCTGGCGCCCCTCCTCCTAGGGCCGGCCTGCTCCTCCCTCCCTCCTTTATATCACGGGGCAGGGGGCACCCCATGACACACAAGTTGATCTACAGGATCGCTCCTTAGCCGTGTCGGTGCCCCTCCACCATATTCCACTTCGTCATATCGTCATGGAGCTTAGGCGAAGCCTGCGCCGAGAAGTCATATCGTCATGAGCTTAGGCGAAGCCCTGCGTCGGTGGAGCATCATCATCGTCACCACGCCGTCGTCTTGACGGAACTCATCCCGACACTTTCTTTGGATCGGAGTCCGGGATCGCCATCGAGCTGAACGTGTGCGTAACTCGGAGGTGCCGTCGTTCGGTGCTTGGATCGGTCGGATCGTGAAGACGTACGACTACATCAACCGCGTTGTTAAAACGCTTCCGCTTTCGGTCTACGAGGGTACGTGGACAGACACTCTCCCCTCTCGTTGCTATGCCATCACCATGGTCTTGCGTGTGCGTAGGAAATTTTTTGAAATTACTACGTTACCCAACAGTCCCGGCCCCACACGAGGGCCGCGATGGCGAAGAAGCCGGCGAAGGTCGCTGTGAAGAAGAAGACAACCACCCCTTCTTCATCAAAGCGTGCCCAGACGCCGCCTCCTTCCCCTCCTCCGGCGAATGTTGACACGGAGGTCACCTTCGATTATGGATCCCTCAGCTCGAGGAGGAAGAGGAAGACAACAGAGGAGGAGGCAGACGACGAGTAAGAATCTGGTTCCTTTTCGTTATCTCTGCCTCCTCACTCTGTGTTGCTTGCCTTGACTTGTCATAATCCTTGCAGGGACGCGAAGACGCTGGCCCAGAGAGTGAAGAGGGCCAGGGTCTCGGCAGGTGGCCAGCCCCCGGCTGGCACTTCGAGGGCGCTGTTGGTGGTGTTGAGCAGCCTGGACAGTAGCCCCCGGCATAGCCCCCAGCGTAAGTTCGTCACTCTTCTCCCGTCAACATGTGTCAGGGGCACGATACTTTGGTGCTGACCTTTCCAGGTATGCAGGAGGAAAGCAGCAGCAGGAGGAGCCACAGAGGGCTACTCCCAACACGCCGCCCCCATCGACCACGCCGCCCCGAGAGGCGTTCCCGGCAAGGGCACCAAGCACCGAGCCCACGCACATGGAGGAGGAGGAGGAGAACTTGGGCGCCGGCGGCTTTGCCCCGACGCCAAATGTTGGCGGGGAGGGGACTTCTGTTCCCCAGCCGGGTACTGGCACAGGTAAGTCATCCGCTGTTCGTCCTTGCTTCTTTTTCTTTCTGGCTCTTGGTACTGGCCTTGCCTCACCTCCTTCTTCGGCATCCAGATTCCTCCTTGGTGAACCCGGAGGACGTGGACGCCGTCATCGAGGATGTTGCCAAGACCGCCGAGGCGGACGCCGAGAAGATCGCCGCCGAGGACGTCGCCGAGGGGCCTACCAGGGAGGCCGGTAAGGCTGCCGCTGAGGAAGCCAGCAAGGGGCCTGCCGGGGAGGCCGGCGGGGCCACCGCCGAGGAGGAGGAGGAGGAGGAGGTGGCCGAGGACCAGCCTTCCTCTTCCTCTGCTTCCGGCTCCGGCAAGTATATCAGGGTGAGCGACGACTTGTTCGTCCACCGTCCAGGCGCGTCGAGCACCAGGACACCCGTTGAGGGAGAGGTGTTTGACGATGAGGTGCTTGCCGCTGCCGGGCTGGAAGTCGTCGATGAGCCGATCGTTGGTGACGACGGTTCGCAGGAGGAGCGGCTCCTCCATGCCATGGGCGCCAGCTTCCGGAAGCTCCAGGCGCTCCACCGCGCCCGTCTGGACAAGGTTAAGTCCACGACGGAGATGGTGGAGAAGGCGGAGGCGGACCTCCAGAAGCGCGTTGCCGAGGCGCAGGACTAGTTCCGCGAGGCCCACAAGGAGCTCAAGGCTGCCCAGGGTGAGCAGGCCAGTCACGACGTGGAGCTCACCATGAAGCTCGCCGACGTCGAGAAAGCTCAGGAGACGGCGAAGAACTTGGCCGCGGCCGCTGAAGCCGCTCGGACCCAGCGTGAGGCCGCGCTGAACGCCCAGGAGGAGGACCTCACCGTACGCGAGGCGAAGCTTGCCGCGATGCTTCGCGGCAAGGATGCAGAGGTGGAGAAGCTTGTCTTGCAGCGGACAAGTGAGCTGGAGCAGAGGCCCAAAGAGGCACTCGATACCCAGGCCCAGGTTCACACCGGCAAGGTGGAGGAGCTGGAGGCTGAGCGTGATAGGCTGAAGGAGCAGGCGCTGAAGCTGTCCCAAGAGAGGGACACGCTTAACAGTGCTCTGACAGAGGCGCAGGGCGCGGTCGTCAACAAGGCTGGGGAGCTCTCCGAGGCCAACAACTCCATCAAAGACCTCAAGCTGAAGCTGGAGGGTCTCGAGAAGGTGCTGGAGGAGGCCAAGACCCGAGAGGGGACCCTGGCCAAGGAGCTGGAGGCCGAGAAGGAATTGCGGATGAACGAGGGCCTCAACTTCGTGGATCACGTGGCGGGCGAGAACCATTGGCTCGATCGCCTCGCCACCGTCGCCAACCAGGCCGCCGCTCAGCTGGCCATCATGGGGATGCCAGACGTGAGGTATGTCCCGGAGCAGAGCGTGAGCGCCAATTGCAGCCTAACCTTGTTCTTTGAGAAGGTCGTCGGCGCTCCGGAGCGACTCCACGCCATTCGGGCGGCCTCACTGGCCGACGAGTCCCGGAGGCTTTGCAAGGGTGCCATGACCAAGGTTCTCACCAAGGTGGCGCACTGGTACCCCGACCTCGACTTTGACGCCGCGCTGGAGAGCTTGCTGGAGGGTACTGACCTCACGCCGCTCAGGGAGCGCATCAAGCCCATCATCAGCCAAGTCGTCGAAATCCAGAGGGTGGAGGGCCAGCGCCGGGATTAGGCATCCCGGTCTTTATTGCCGATGCTGGTTCACAACCAAGACAATGGCTATCTCTAGTTAGAACCGCAGCAACAATTTGATGTAATATAACTCTGCAGCACTTTCAGTATTATGCATGTTATTTTCCAGTTTGATTTTCCTTTGTATGTCCACCCTACGTAACTGGGTAGGCTTCGCCGGTGCGTAAACCCAGAGCGGCGTCTTGGGGACGGATCCCCATTGGCCTGCCGGGTGTGCTTGCTGCCGGGCAAACCACCTTACCGCCCTTAGCGCGGCCGCCCGAACTGTCGAGCTTGCCTCGAGTCAGAGGCAGGAGCGTTGCCAGGTGCGGAAGGCTACCCCGCCGCTCTCGACGCGACAGCTTTGAGCTGTTGAGCGGACTCGAAACAGAACAAAGGCGTTTCCCATACATAGGCCAGATCTCCGAGGACGATAACCTCAAGTGTAAAAGGAAATAATCCAAGGCTCTGAATAACTTAGCTTTTACATTGTCGAGCGGCGTCGCTTTCTCCACCTCCTTCTTCTCAAAGACCGAAGCGATTTAAGAACCGCTTAGGCTAACTACTGCACAGATTCTCACAATTGCGCCCCTACAGGCGCGCCAAAGATGTCGGTGGGAAACGACACCTATGGGATCACTGGAATCCCTTCTACGGTTGCAGGGCGCGGGGATCGTGAGAAGAGCAGGACTAGTAGACAACACAAAGGGGATTTACCCAGGTTCGGGCCGCAAAGATGCGTAAAACCCTACGATCCTGCTTTGGTGGATGTATTTAGTGTACTTGAGCCCTTCAACTAGCTCTAGGTGTTGCTAGGTTTGAAAGAGCCGAATCCTTCTCTAGTGTGCCATGGGCCTCCTTTTATAGGTGAAAGGGGCTGCCACAGTGGCACACAGGAGGTGGAAAGTGCTACAGTGTTGTGAGCTTATCGTTGGCGTTACAGGACAAAGCGCATTTAATGCGAGGCTTAGGTGTCCCTTCGCTTTATCGGGGACGGGAGCGAGGCCTGTCCCGTCCGTCATCGCTCCTCCTTGCCTCGACACGCGCCCTGGCCAGCGGTGCATGCGGTGCCATGTAGGCAGGCAGCTGAGGTGGCGCGGTGGTGGAGCCTCCATGAAGGGTTGCATGTTGCCATGCAAGTGCCTGCCCAGCTGGTTGGGTCGGCAGCTGCATGCGAACGGCGGTGGAGACTTGGTCAAAAGGGCTCTGGCGGTGGCCTGCCGCCATGCGCTTGGCGAGTGTCTTGCCGGGTGGCCCGGCAAGGGTCTTGCCATGGCGCGCAGGCGTCCCCGGCAAGGATCTTGCCGGGGGTCTTGTGGGTTTCTTCGGTGAGGATGGTTGCCTTCCTATCCCCATTTGATCTTGACTATTCTTTGTCTTCACAAAGATCTGCATGCCACCACGGAGGTGCCTCCCGAGCCCTGTCCCAATGCGTTTGTCGAGCGTTGGTGGGCTCAAGGGTGGCTCGCTCGGCTGGTGCGGGCGAGCTGCCCCGGCAAGGGTCTTGCCGGGGCCGCTGAGGCTGCCCCGGCAAGGGTCCTTGCCGGGTAAACCTGCTTCGTCCATCTGATCTTTGTGGCCTTGGTCCTTGTCGTTGCTTCGCTTTGTCTTGGGCTTCGGTCTTACCTTGGCTCACCTCCCCTGCTCTGCTTGGTGTGGTCGTGGGCGCGGCTCTAACTGCCCACGCACAGGTAAAGGGGTACAAAAATGTGCCCCTCTTTTTGTACACCGACATTCGCCTTAGGAAGGACCCTTTGTGGTCAGCAAGAATCTGCAAAACGGGTCATACTACCTTATCGATGTTTGAGATCACAAAGACTCACGTAAATCGGAGGAGGAGACCCACCGGCCATGGAATATAGCTCATCTTCGGCCTTACTATACTTGAGCCACAGGCTCTTCTTATGTACATAGTTATGACAATGTACATATTATGATCAAGATAATAAACCGGAGCCTCAGCTAAAGCGGGGTCTCTGTTGTTTTTCTTACATCATGTGCAGTTACTGTAGCAACCCGGCCCAAATGGATCAAGTCTTTGTGCTCCGGTGTCATCCCTGGATCAGTAATGCTGACACCACACAATACTTCGAAGGATTTATAGCAGAGTAGCAATCATACACTTATTACATCGTTGTCCAAAAGAGGACTTATTACAATAAATATGGCTTAAGGCCATCTAATAACGATAACAATGGAAGACTTGGAAGATAAGTGAGTCCATCAACTCCAGTGGCATCACCGAGTATAGAACCACGACCTAAAGCACCTTACTAAATCGTTCGAAAAGTCTGCAACATGAAAGTTGCAGCCCGAAAACGGGTCAGCACATGGAATATGCTGGCAATGTAACACATAGAGAATAATGGATGATAAGCCTGTACTACATGCATATGTGGCTGGTGGTAAAGCTCTATGGTTACAATTTTGCATAAAGCCAGTTTTTCCCTACTACAAAGGAATAAATTTGTTTAACTATCATGGTGGTTGTTAAACATTGAGAATGGTTGACAGCATCCTCAATCCCAATTAAAAGTACTCACTAAACCCAACAATATTAATTAGAGTAACATGTTGAGATTCACATGATATTCAAGTACTAGATACTCAAGATGTCCATAACCGGGGACACGGCTCATCATGATTAGTTTGTACACTCTGCAGAGGTTTATGACTTTTCCCCACAAGACTCGATCGCCTCCGCTTGGTTTCTCGCACTACATGGTGTTTGAGAGACGGATGACCGAGACATAGTCTTTGAAGCGTTTGCACCTTACGATGGGTAGACCGTACCACCTACAACCCCTACATCAGCTAGTCTACCACCGTAAGAGTTCACACGACTTAATCAACTATGCGAGCCCATAATGGCTTGTGGCTGCACACGGAAGTTACTAGCATGAATGATCTTATGATCCCTTAGAGCACGGGTGGCGGTCCAAGAAAAACAGGCAAGTCCCGATAGAAACCAGGTGCCTCAATCCACCCGGATGTATGTTTAAGTTGCCACCTTAAATAAACCATTAGTTTAACAATCTCACATCTGTCATGGAATACACTCACCCAATCCACGTCTACTAGCATAGCATGGCATAATAAGCAAACGTAGAAGTAACTCCCAAAGGTTTCATAAGTAAAACAGGTAATAGGTACTACCTCATTCTACTTCCCATCCCACAATTTAATTAGATCCTAATCATGCAAGTGTTTGAGGATTGATCTAATGCATAAAAACTGGGTATGAGAAAGTATGATCAAAGTGTTACTTGCCTTGCTGATGAGCCGCGAAACCTAGAGACTCGAAGTAACAAGCGGCGCACTCCGGGTGATCTATCACAGACAAACAACAAGCATACAATAATTACTCATCTAATGCACATGTAAATCTCGAATAAAAGATCTAACCAGAAAGTTCAACTTAAGAACCCTGGTTGCAAAAAGAATCGAATCAAATAAAGCAACGAAAGTCAAACGACGAAAGAAAACAACTCGGATCTAGCAAGTTGAAACTAAGTCAAATTTTACAGTAGCAAAACTTTGTTTAAGTTGATTAGTCGGAACGGCGGTTTCAAATGAAACTCCAGCGCTTGAATCACCTGATTCCGATAAACGAGCGAGAAGATAGACTAGAAAGAAAATCGGATCTGAAATCGCTATCGAAAAAATAGCGGAATAAACCGATGAGAAAGAAAACGATGAACGGTTGAACGAACGGACGCTCATTAACCAAGCAAATTGGTGATCACGTTCGTTAGGACGAACGGTCCGCTAACGCCGCTAAACAAAACCGGAAAGAAAAACCGCGAGAAAAACCGATCTAGGGTTTCAAAATAAAACCAAATGAAAACCGATCTAGAAAAATCCGAACGAAAACCGAACGATTCTGAAAAACCGAACCGAGGAAAAGAAAAGGTGACGCGCGGGCTAGTACCTCAAGAGGCGAGGGGCTCAATGGCGGCGGCGCGGCGCGATGCGATGGCGTGGGCGGCGGCGGCTGGGTGGGCGGCGGTGAGGCGGCGGCAGCAACTGGTGGGGCGGCGGTGTCTTGAGAGGAGAGGTGTTGGTTTGATGTGTTAGAGGGGGGGGGGTGCTTGGGTATTTATATTGGGGAGGGGAGGGTTTTGCTTGGGGTAGGGGACAAGAAATAGACTAGGATTAGGAAACAAAAGGGAAAAGATCTAGAAACAGATACGGAATAAATGGAAATAGGAGAAGACTCCTACTAGGATTGGAAAAAGGAGCGGCGGCTCCCTGGTGCGCGCGCGATGGCCTTGGCCTTGGCCGGCCGGTGGCTTGCGGCTTGGGCCTTTGGCCCAAGGCGATGCGGGGTTTTTTTTTTAAACGGTCTCGCGCGCAGAAAAAAAACAGAAAAAAATCTAAACGAACTCCAAATTAATAAAGTAAACTTTCCCCGACTCCTAAAAATGAGTCGAACAAAATGAACTTTAACGCGGGGCCAAAATGCAATTTTTGAAAACACGCATTTTTCCCTAAGGCAAATAAACTCCGAGAAAAATCCAAAATTTGATTTATTTATTAAATCTTCATTTTTCCTAAATTTTGGGAAAGTCATATTATCCCCTCTCTTATTTTTGATATTGGAAAAATATTTGAAGATAAAATAAATAAATCCAACGATCCTCTTTTCATAGTTTTGAGAGAACTCAAATACGAAAATTTCGAAATCTCCAACTCTCTCCGAAGGTCCTTGAGTTGCGTGAAATTTCTAGGATCAACAAAATGCAAGAAAATATGATATGCATGATGATCTAATGTATAACATTCCAAATTGAAAATTTGGGATGTTACAAACCTACCCCTTTAAGATGAATCTAGCCCTCGAGATTCGGGTTGGCTAGAAAATAGGTGAGGTGATCCTTGAGCAAATCTTCTTCTCTTTCCCAGGTGGCTTCATCCTCAGTGTGGTGGCTCCACTGAACCTTGCAAAACTTGATAACCTTGCCGCGAGTAACTCTGCTGGCATATTCAAGAATCCTGACTGGTTTCTCCTCATAGGTCAAATCATCCTTCAACTGAATTGCTTCAAGTGGTACTGTATCTCTTAACGGTGCTTCCGCCATCTAGGCGTGACATTTCTTCAGCTGAAAAACATGGAACATGTCATGAACTCCTGACAGTCCCTCTGGCAATTCCAGCTTATAAGCAACTTCTCCCGTGCGTTGCAAGATCCTATATGGTCCAACGAAACGTGGCGCCAATTTTCCTTTAACTCCAAAACGCTTAACTCCTCGAAGTGGGGATACTCTGAGATAAACTCTGTCTCCAACTTCATATTCTATCGCCATGCGTTTTGAATCCGCATAGCTTTTCTGTCTTGACTGGGCTACCTTGAGCCTATCACGAATCAACTTCACCTTTTGTTCAGACTCCTTAATCAAATCTGGTCCAAACAACTGACGGTCTCCAACTTAGTCCCATGATAACGGTGTCCTACATCTCCTTCCGTACAAAGCCTTGAAAGGTGCCATCTTCAAGCTGGTTTGGTAACTGTTGTTATAAGAAAACTCTGGATACGGCAAGTTATCGTCCCAACTAGATCCATAATCTAGTGCACAAGCTCTCAGCATATCCTCCAAAATCTGATTGACTCTCTCACCGTCCATCTGTGCGTGGGTGGAAAGCTGTCTTCAATTCCAGCCTGGTTCCCAATGTTTCGTGTAACCGATTCCAAAACTTTGAGGTAAATTGAGTTCCTCTATCGATCGATACTCCTCGAACTCCGTGCAAACACACAATTCTGGTCATGTATATCTTTGCCAACTTAGCACTCGCTATAGGTAGTCTTGATCGAATGAAATGCGCTACCTTCGCAAGCGGTCGACTATAACCCAAATCGAATCATAGCTCGAACGAGTCTTTGGCAAACCCGTGATGAAATCCATGCCTAGTTTATCCCACTTCCATTCGGTATCGGCAATGGTTGCAACAATCCTGCTGGCTTCGATGTTCTGCCTTCACCCTTTGACATACATCACAAACTGCTACATACTCGCAATATCCTTCTTCATTTCGTCCACCGTAACGCTTCCTTCAAATCTAAATACATCTTGGTATTTCTGGGTGAATCGAGTAGGGTGAATCATGTGCCTCTTGAAAAATCAACTTCCGATCTCCGGTCATTTGGCACATAAACACGGTCCTCAAACCATAGGGTATCGTGCTCATCCTCACGAAATCCCTTAGCTTTTCCTTCGCCATTTTCTTCTTTATATCCGCAATCTCTTTGTCCTTTTCCGAGCTTCCTGATTTTATCCATCAACGTAGACTGAATCTCCAATGCTGCTACGTAGCCTCTCGGAACTATTTCTAAACATAGCTCACGAAGATCTTCTCGCTAGCTCCTTGGTATTCCTCCGTCAATAGCGTATTGACTGGCTCTTCTGACTCAATGCGCCGCCTACTACATTAGCCTTTCCGGGGTGATAATGCAAACTCATATCATAATCCTTGATGAGTTCCAACCATCTCCTTTGTCTAAGGTTTAACTCCTTCTGCGTGAAGATGTAATTCAAACTCTTGTGATCCGTGTACACCTCACAATGATTTCCAATGAGAAAATGTCTCCATGTCTTCAATGCATGCACAACGGCTGCTAACTCCAAATCATGTGTGGCATAATTTAATTCATGAGGTTTCAGTTGTCGTGAAGCATACGAAACAACTCTTCCTTCCTGCATAAGCACTGCTCCAAGTCCTCGACGTGAAGCGTCGCAATACACCTCATAATCCTTGGTCTGATCTGGCAAAATTAACACTGGTGAGGTAACCAATCTTTTCTTCAACTCCTGAAAACTTGCCTCACAGTCCTCAGTCCAAATGAACTTGGTATCCTTCTTCAACAACTCTGTCATAGGCTTTGCAATCCTTGAGAAATTCTCAATGAATCTCCGTAGTATCCTGCGAGTCCAAGGAAACTCGGATCTCTCAACTGTCGTTGGTGCTTCCCATTTGGTTACGGTCTCAACCTTTGTGGGGTCAACTGCTATCCCTTCTCCGGATATAACATGTCCAGGAAATCCAACTTCCTTTAGCCAAAACTCACATTTGCTGAACTTGGCATATAACTGATGTTCGCTCAGTTTCTCCAAAACCAATCGCAAATGTTCCTTATGTTCCTCTTCATTCTTCGAGAAAACCAAAATATCATCTATGAACACCACGAAGAACTTATCCAAAAACTCCATAAACACTTTATTCATCAGGTTCATGAAATAGGCTGGCACGTTAGTCAGTCCAAATGACATAACGGTATATTCATACAGTCCATATCTCATGGTAAATGCTATCTTAGGTATGTCCTGTTCCCGAATCTTCAACTGATGGTACCCTGATCGCAAATCGATCTTGGAAAACACTTTAGCTCCTTGCAAACGATCAAACAGATCATTTATCATTGGTAGTGGGTACTTGTTCTTGATTGTTACCGCATTCAATCCACGATAATCAACAACCATCCTTAACGATCCATCCTTCTTCTCCACTAACAGTACGGGTGATCCCCAAGGCGAAGAACTTGGGCGTATATAACCTTTATCCAATAGCTCCTTAATCTGCTTCTTGATTTCCGCCAAATCCTGTGCGGGCATCCTGTATGGTCTCTTCGATATCGGGCCTGTGCCTGGCAATAGCTCAATCAAAAACTCAATGTCTCTATCCGGTGGCATTCCTGGCAATTCCTCAGGAAATACATCAGGGTAATCCTTCACCACTGGCACCTCTTCCTGCACAACTCCTGATAAGGAATTTATTCGTGCTCTCCTCGGCTCATGTCGTGATACATACTTGATTCTCCTCCCTTCTGGGGTGGTAAGCAAAATTGACTTAGTGGTGCAATCTATGTTCCCTCCATACTTCGATAACCAATCCATGCCTAATATCACATCCAATCCTTGGGATTCCAGAACTATTAGGTCCGAGGGAAAAACATAGTGTCCAATCCTTAATGGCAGTCGATCACACCATATACTAGCCATGTATTTTGCTCCGGGTGAGGTTACTAGCATGGGTGACCTAAGGGCTTGGGTTGGTAATTTGTACTTATCCACAAATCCCCTTGATATGTATGAATGCGATGCACCAGTATCGAAAAGAACAACTGCAGTGAATGACTTAACCAAAACTTACCGACATCTTGCATCGGGCTGATCTTCAACCTCCTCCACATCAATGTGGTTCACCTGTCCCCTGTTGAAAGGGTTTGGCTTCTTTCCAGAGTTTCCATTTCCACCTTGGCCTTCGGGACATTCATTTGCATAATGTCCGGTCTTGGAACACTTGTAACAGGTGACATGGCTCAAGTCTTTCTTGGCTGGGGTTGATGGTGTGGTCCGTTCTCGCCGTTGCTTCCTCCATTCCCATTACCATTCTTCCGCCATTATGGTTGAGCGAACTACCTCCTCCATGGGTATGTCAAACCGATCTCCCCGCTTAGGGGTATAACGGGCTTCTATTGGGCTCCAGTTATACTTCCCTGCCCATACTTCCTCTTGCGGTTCTCAATTTGCTGCTGCTTTCCTTCAATCATGAGGGCGCGGTCTACCAACTCCTGGTAGTTATTGAAACTTGCTACCATCAACTGCATGCTTAACTCATCATTCAGTCCTTCCAAACTTCTCCCCTTAGTCTGCATCCAGAGCAACGCTATCCGGGGCATAACGTGCTAACTTACTAAAATCATCCACATACCGCCAACAGTCCTTCCTCCTTGGCGTAAGTTGCGAAACTCACGCTTCTTCATGGCCATAGCTCCTCTTTGAGACATGGGCAAGTCTTGAAAGCATGTCTGAAACTGATCCCATGTGACAAAGGTCTCAGTGGTAAGTGGCTGTGAAATTCTCCCACCATGTTGCTGCGGGTCCTTCAAGCTGGTGAGCAGCAAACTTCACCTTTTCTCCATCTGTACATCCTGCAGTGATCAACTCCCTCCCTACCTTACGGAGCCAATCATCTGCTACTATCGGCTCGGTGCTACTGGAAAACACCGGCGGATTCAGCCTTAGGAAACGAGTCAAGTGATCCGCAGGTGGTGGTGGCGGTGGGTTGTTGTTGTTGTTGCCTTGGTTCTGTACCAATGTTTGAATCAAAGTGTTATGCTGCGGAATCAACTGGGTGATCTCTGGCGGGAAAACAAACCCGGGGTCGCGTCTCGGAGGCATCTGATGGGTTTAGAAAAGACGAGAAATTAAGAAATAGAGTGAGGTCTAAGGACAAAACACTACCCGAATGCTCATGAGCAAATGCACACAAAATCACTTCATTCAATTCAAACAAAGGGCTTACAACGGTCTAACTATCGCAAAAGTGCGTGTACTATAATGTTTACATGGAGGTAATACTACTAATATGTGGGGGTCATCTATTAATTTGAACCGGTGGAAGACTCCATGATGTCTGCTCCAGCTTCGTCTTCAAAGTTGGGTTCACTTGGATCCGAATCAGTGTCGTCGATGATGATGTAGTTGCTCGGACAGCCGACGTACTTGTCTTCATTCTTGAGCGCCAATTTCTTCTTGAGTTCTTCAATCTCATACTTAAGATCGTTATTGTGTCTTGCTACAGCTACGATCTCGTCCATGTAGTCCTTACGTGTAGACTTTAGTTCTCCTTCAAGTTTGATGATCCTTCCCTTTGCATTCTTCAACTCTATCATATCATTACACATCTGGTTCTCCTGGCGTCGAATGTGCTGGTTTAACTCCTGGATGGAAGCTGCAATGGATCTATCCTTCTTGGTGCTGACTATCTCCCATTGTTCATTCCGGCGTCCGCAAATCTGGTAGATAGTGTCCTTGAGGTCTTCTTGATAAACTTCTCCAATGCGTCCCATGGTGATATGAGCTGCCATGCTCTTTCCTGCACTCGTGTTGGTGCAATCGAAAACACTATCTATAGGCTTGGTGATTGGGGCGAATGTCCTTCCCGGAAGGTGAGCTTGAATCTTCCAGCGCTCTTCTTCAGGCAGAGTGGCATTGAAAGTCCCGGTGAAACTTGGTAGTCCAATGTTTAGGTACTTGGTGACTTCCTTCAAGTGAAATCCAAAAGGTGTGCCTTCATCTGGTTGGGCGTACTTGATCTTCGCGTCCTCCATCCTAAAAGAGTAGAAAAGATGAGGAGTTAGAAAATGGGAAGAGAGTAGTGATCTATGGCTTTAACTTAGTGGTCGTGTCCCTACAATCGGCAGTGTGCTCGATACCATCTCTCAGAGCGACCCGACCGAATGGATCAAGTCTCTGTGCTCCGGTGTCATCCCTGGATCAGTAATGCTGACACCACACAGTACTTCGAAGGATATATAGCAAAGTAGAAATCACACACTTATTACATCGTTGTCCAAAAGAGGACTTATTACAATAAATATGGCTTAAGGCCATCTAATAACGATAACAACGGAAGACTTGGAAGATAAGTGAGTCCATCAACTCCAGCCGCATCACCGAGTATAGAACCACGACCTAAAGCACCTTACTGTCGTTCAAAAGTCTGCAACATGAAAGTTGCAGCCCAAAACGGGTCAAGACATGGAATATGCCGCAATGTAACACATAGAGAATAATGGATGATAAGCCCGTACTACATGCATATGTGGCTGGTGGTAAAGCTCTCTGTTACAATTTTGCATAAAGCCAGTTTTTCCCTCATGCAAAGGAATAAATTTGTTTAACTATCATGGTGGTTGTTAAACATTGAGAATGGTTGACAACATCCTCAATCCCAATTAAAAGTACTCATTAAACCCAACAATATTAATTAGAGTAACATGTTGAGATTCACATGATATTCAAGTACTAGATACTCAAGATGTCCATAACTGGGGACACGGCTAATCATGATTAGTTTGTACACTCTGCAAAGGTTTGCGCACTTTTCCCCACAAGACTCGATCGCCTCCGCTTGGTTTCTCGCACTACATGGTGTTTGAGAGACGGATGACCAAGACATAGTCTTTCGGAAGCGTTTGCACCTTACGATGGGTAGACCGTACCACCTACAACCCCTACATTAGCTAGTCTACCACTGTAAGAGTTCACACGACTTAATCAACTATGCCAGAGCCCATAATGGCTTGTGGCTGCACACGGAAGTTACTAGCATGAATGATCTTATGATCCCTTAGAGCCTGGGTGGCGGTCCGAAGAAAAACAGGGAAGTCCTGATAGAAACCAGGTGCCTCAATCCACCCAGATGTATGTTTAAGTTTCCACCTTAAATAAACCATTAGTTTAACAATCTCACATCTGTCATGGAATACACTCACCCAATCCACGTCTACTAGCATAGCATGTCATAATAAGCAAACGTAGAAGTGACTCCCAAAGGTTTCATAAGTAAAACAGGTAATAGGTACTACCTCAATCTACTTCCCATCCCACAATTTAATTAGATCCTAATCATGCAAGTGTTTGAGGATTGATCTAATGCATAAAAACTGGGTATGAGAAAGTATGATCAAAGTGTTACTTGCCTTGCTGATGATCCGCGAAACCTAGAGACTCGAAGTAACAAGCGGCGCACTCCGGGTGATCTATCGCAGACAAACAACAAGCATACAATAAGTACTCATCTAATGCACAGGTAAATCTCGAATAAAAGATCTAACCAGAAAGTTCAACTTAAGAACCCTGGTTGCAAAAAGAATCGAATCAAATAAAGCAACGAAAGTCAAACGACGAAAGAAAACAACTCGGTTCTAGCAAGTTGAAACTAAGTCAAATTTTACAGTAGCAAAACTTTGTTTAAGTTGATTAGTCGTAACGGCGGTTTCGAAACGAAACTCCAGGCGCTTGAATCACCTGATTCCGATAAACGAGCGAGAAGATAGACTAGAAAGAAAATCGGATCTGAAATCGCTATCAGAAAAATAGCGGAATAAATCCGATGAGAAAGAAAACGATGAACGGTTGAACGAACGGACGTTCATTAACCGAAGCAAACTGGTGATCACGTTCGTTAGGACGAACGGTCCGGCGAGCGCTCGCTAAACAAAACCGGAAAGAAAAACCGGCGAGAAAAACCAATCTAGGGTTTCGGAAATAAAACCGAAACGAGAAACCGATCTAGAAAAATCCGGAACGGAAACCGGAACGATTTACAAAAAACCGAACCGTGGAAAAGAAAAGGTGACGCGGCGCGGGGCTAGTACCTCGAAGAGGCGAGGGCTCGGCGGTGGCGCGGGCGGCTGTGGCGAGGGCGGCGGCGCTAGGTGGGCGGCGGTGGTGGGCGGCGGCACTGGGGGGGGCAAGCGGTCTTGGTGAGGAGAGGAGAGGTGTTGGTTTGATGTGTTAGAGGGGGGTGCTTGGGTATTTATATTGGGGAGGGAGGGTTTTGCTTGGGGTAGGGACAAGAAATAGACTAGGATTAGGAAACAAAGGGAAAAGATCTAGAAACAGACACGGAATAAACGGAAATAGGACAAGAGTCCTACTAGGATTGGAAAAAGAGCGGCGGCTCCACAGTGCTTGTGATGGCCTTGGCCTTGGCCGGCCGGTGGCTTGCGGCTTGGGCCTTTGGCCCAAGGCGCTGCGGGATTTTTTTTTTAAAACGGTCTCGCGCGCAGAAAAAAACAGAAAAAAATCTAAACGAACTCCAAATTAATAAAGTAAACTTTCCCCGACTCCTAAAAATGAGTCGAACAAAATGAACTTTAACGCGGGGCCAAAATGCAATTTTTGAAAACACGATTTTCCCTAAGGCAAATAAACTCCGAGAAAAATCCAAAATTTGATTTATTTATTAAATCTTCATTTTTCCTAAAATTTGGGAAAGTTATATTATCCCCTCTCTTATTTTTGATATTGGAAAAATATTTGAAGATAAAATAAATAAATCCAACGATCCTCTTTTCATAGTTTTGAGAGAACTCAAATACGAAAATTTTGAAATCTCCAACTCTCTCCGAAGGTCCTTGAGTTGCGTGAAATTTCTAGGATCAACAAAATGTAAGAAAATATGATATGCATGATGATCTAATGTATAACATTCCAAATTGAAAATTTGGGATGTTACAGTTACATGGGGGCTTGTGTTATAAAGCGGCGTCCTATTTGCTCATTGATCCGGCTTATAAAGCCATATATGAAGAATCACTTGGGGGCTTGGTCGTATTCGAACCGTAGCTACACCTCTTGATCGGCGAAAGGCCACCAGGGAAATCACTTGGGGGCTTGGTCATATTCGAACCACAGCTACACCTCTTGATTGGCGTAAGGCCAAAAGGAAATTATTTAGGGGCCAAAGAGAGTGTTGCAAAAGCACAACTCAAACATAGGCACCCACTGAGCACAGCTCGAAATATTGCTTGGGGACTCTTTGCTTCGCAAAGAACAAAGAGTCCACACTTGCAATAGGCTATCAAGCCAGGCTTGGAAGCCAGGTGTACGCACCTAAAAACCCGGGTTATCCTACCTGTTTTAAGTAAGCCACTCCGTCCAGGTAAACCTGGTATGACCCGTCGAATGTTTGACAAGTCAATCTCATAGACCCTGAACTGGTCAAAGTTAAAACGACGATTGGTTAATGATTGAGGTCCATCTTAAAAGGCTTTGTAAAATGGTTTAACTCAGTGGCCTGGCTGCCCATGAAAAGGCTCGATTTGGGGCCTGGCAGCCCGTGAAAAGCCTCGCATGTTTCTTTTACATTTTTATTTGCCAAGTCTTTTTTATTTTGATGAGATTTATAATATTTGATGATAAACCGACGTTTAATGACCCGGCTCGGCTTTCAACTAAAAAGTTGTCAGTACATGATCAGTTATAATCCGGCGTTTATTGACCCGGTCTGGTTTCGACTATAAGTCGCCAGTGTTATATATGGATAATCCGGTGTTTATCACAACCCGGTACGACTTTATCATAAACCGGCAAATATGGAAGGAGTTATCAGTGCTCCAGATTGGGGTTCTCACCCTTACTACAAAAAGTTGGTGAACCAACGATGTGATTCAATGTCGCAGGTATAATTTATTTTCATATTCTGTTATCTTTTTACAGCCTTGGTTATAAACCCTGGCTATATATTTGGGCATCATGATGATGTCTACTACGCAACCTTCTCCTTGTAGACGTTGTTGGGCCTGCAAGTGCACAGGTTTGTAGGACAGTAGCAAATTTCCCTCAAGTGGATGACCTAAGGTTTATCAATCCGTAGGAGGCGTAGGATGAAGATGGTTTCTCTCAAGCAACCCCGCAACCAAATAACAAAGAGTCTCTTGTGTCCCCAACACACCCAAAGACAATGGTAAATTGTATAGGTGCACTAGTTCGCGAAGAGATGGTGATACAAGTGCAATATGGATGGTAGATATAGGTATTTGCAATCTGAAATAATAAAAACAGCAAGGTAACTAATGATAAAAGTGAGCGTAAACGGTATTGCAATGATAGGAAACAAGGCCTAGGGTTCATACTTTCACTAGTGCAAGTTCTCTCAACAATAATAACATAGATAGATCATATAACAAGCCCTTAACATGCAACAAAGAGTCACTCCAAAGCCACTAATAGCAAAGAACAAACGTAGAGATTATGGTAGGGTACGAAACCACCTCAAAGCTATTCTTTCTGATCGATCTATAAAAGAGTTCGTACTAGAATAACACCTTAAGACACAAATCAATCAAAACCCTAATTTCACCTAGATATTCCATTGTCACCTCAAGTATCCGTGGGCATGATTATACGATATGCATCACACAATCTCAGATTCATCCAGCCAACACAAAGTACTTTAAAGAGTGCCCCAAAGTTTCTACCGGAGAGTCAAGAATGTGTGCCAACCCCTATGCATAGGTTCATGGGTGGAACCCGCAAGTTGGTCACCAAAACATACATCAAGTGGCACATGATATCCCATTGTCACCACAGATAAACACGGCAAGACATACATCAAGTGTTTTCGTAAAAGACTCAATCCTATAAGATAACTTCAAATGGGAAACTCAATTCATCACAAGAGAGTAGAGGGAGAGAAACATCATAAGATCCAACTACAATAGCAAAGCTCGGGATACATCAAGATCGTGCCATAGAGGGAACACGAGAGAGAACACGAGAGAGAGAGAGATCAAACACATAGCTCTTGGTACATACCCTCAGCCCCGAGGGTGAACTACTCCCTCCTCGTCATGGATAGCGCCGGATGATGAAGATGGCCACGGTGATGGGTTCCTCCCAGGTGCCGTAATGGGCTCCAGAGAGTTTTTGGTGGCTACAGAGGCTTGCGGTGGCGGAACTCCCGATCTATCTTCTGTTCTGGAAGTTTTAGGGTACGTAGGTATATATGGGTGAAAGGATTACGTCGGTGGAGCTACGGGGGCCCCACGAGGCAGGGGGCGCGCCCGGGGTGGTGGTGGGCCCGCCCCCACCCTCGCGAGCACCTCCCGTATCTTCTGACGTGGGGTCCAAGTCCATAAGGTGGGTTTCCTTCCAAAAATAAATTCTCCAGTTGATTTCGTTCCGTTTTGACTCCGTCTGATATTCCTTTTCCTCAAAACACTGAAATAGGCATAAATTAGCAAATCTGGGCTGGGCCTCCGGTTAATAGGTTAGTCCCAAAAATAATATAAAAGTGGAAATAAAGCCCAATATTGCCTAAAACAGTAGATAATATAGCATGGAGCAATAAAAAATTATAGATACGTTGGAGACGTATCAAGCATCCCCAAGCTTAATTCCTGCTCGTCCTCGAGTAGGTAAATGATAAAAAAGATAATTTTTGATGTGGAATGCTAGTTGGCATAATTTCAATGTAATTCTTCTCACTCGCGATATGAATATTTAGATCCGAAAGATTCAAGACAAAAGTTCATATTGATAAAAGAAATAGTAATACTTCAAGCATACTAATCAAAGTAATCATGTCTTCTCAAAATAGCATGGCAAAAGAAAGTTCATCCCTACAAAATCATATAGTTAGGCTATGCTTCATTTTCGCCACACAAAGATGTTCCCAACTTCTATACCCACGATGACAAGCCAAGCAATTGTTTCATACTTAAATAATCTCAAACTTTTTCAACCTTCACGCAATACATGAGTGTGAGCCATGGATATAGCACTATGGGTGGAATAGAATATGATGATGTGGATTGTGTGGAGAAGACAAAAAGGAGAAAGTCTCACATTGACGAGGATAATCAACGGGCTATGGAGATGCCCATCAACTGATGTCAACATGAGGAGTAGGGATTGCCATGCAACGGATGCACTAGAGCTATGAATGCTCAACAAAATAAAACTAGTGGGTGTGCATCCAACTTGCTTGCTCATGAAGACCTAGGGCATTTGAGGAAGCCCATCGTAGGAATATACAAGCCAAGTTCTATAACGAAAAATTCCCACTAGTATAGAAAGACAACTTATGAGACTCACTATATGAAAAACATGGTGCTACTTTGAAGCACAATATATGAGACTCACTACATGAAGAACAAGGTGCCACTTTGAAGCACAATATATGAGACTCACAACATGAAGAACAAGGTGCTACTTTGAAGCACAAGTGTGGAAAAAGAGATAGTAGCATTGCCCTTTTTATTTATTTTCTTTTTTTGGGGCCTTTTTTTGGCCTTTCTCTTTTTTTGGGCAATGCTCTAATAATGATGATCATCACACTTCTATTGATTACAACATATGAATTACAACTCGAAACTTAGAACAAGATATGACTCTATATGAATGCCTCCGGCGGTGTACCGGGATGGTGCAATGAATCAAGAGTGACATGTATGAAAAATAATGCATGGTGGCTTTGCCACAAATACGATGTCAGCTACATGATCATGCAATGTCAATATGACAAAAGTAAAGTATGTCATGATGATGATGAATGGAACGGTGGAAAGTTGCATGGGAATATATCTCGGAATGGCTATGGAAATGCCATAATAGGTAGGTATGGTGGCTGTTTTGAGGAAGATATAGGGAGGTTTATGTGTGATAGAGTGTATCGTATCACGGGGTTTGGATGCACCGGCGAAGTTCGCACCAACTCTCAAGGTGAGAAAGGGCAATGCACGCACCAAGAGGCTAGCAAAGGCGGAAAGGTAAAAGTGCGATAATCCATGGACTCAACATTAGTCAAAAGAACTCATATACTTATTGCAAAAATTTAGAAGTCATCAAAATCAAGTACTACGCGCATGCTCCTAGGGGATAGATTGGTAGGAAAAGACCATCGCTCGTCCCCGACCGCCACTCATAAGGATGCACAAGCCAGGTACACTTCATGTTTCAAATTTGTTACACAACTTTAACCATACGTGCATGCTACGGGACTTGCTAACTTCAACACAAGAATTCTTTGAATTCATAATCACCCAACTAGCATGACTTTAATATCACTACCTCCATATCTCAAAACAATTATCAAGCATCAAACTTCTCTTAGTATTCAACACACTCATAAGAATTCTTACAAATCTTGTATGCTTAGCATATTAGGATTTTAAGCGAATTACCATGCTATTTAAGACTCTCAAAATAATATAAGTGAAGCATGAGAGTTCATCTATTTCTTCAAAATAAACCACCACCATGCTCTAAAAGATATAAGTGAAGTACTAGAGCAAATGACAAACTACTCCGAAAGATATAAGTGAAGATCAATGAGTAGTCGAATAATTATACAACTATGTGAAAACTCTCCCATTTAATAATTTCAGATCCTGATATTGCATTCAAACAGCAAGCAAAGCTAAATAAAACTACATTGCAAGGATAGCACAACTCATGTGAAGAGGCAAAAACTGAGGCTCAACCAATACTGACCGACAGTTGTTGAAGAAGAAAGGTGGGATGCCTACCGGGGCATCCCCAAGCTTAGATGCTCGAGACTTCTTGAAATATTATCTTGGGGTGCTGTCAGGACCCCGATTCCAAGTCACATCGATCAAGCCGGTAACACCTCATATCACTTTGCGGCCTCACGCACGGTATTCCCACGGGTGTCGCCTTACCACGGCCCGGGACCGTTTGCGCCTTTTGGCTCACGTATATGATAGTGTCGCTAGCATCCATATGACAGAGAACCCGGGCCGACATGGCTAGTCGTGAACCCAAAGCGGCACTAACCCATGGGGACAGGCATACATGAATCACATCGAGCATTTCGTCAAGGCGTGTGAATCCGGGCTGCAAGACTGGCTAACAGGACTCGGGAACCCGGCTGTAGCAGAGCTAGGCAGACTCGGATGTCACCGCGTGACATTTCCTCGAAGGGATGTACGAGAACGAAGTGAAACACATGCCGCCGACCAAGTGTCCCGAGCGGTAGTCTTTGGGCTAGCAGGACTCCGGTGAACCGGGCAGAAGCGGACTACTATGGCTCAAGGAAGCACTAGACTACATTTCCCCATAAGAGAGGCTGCCAAGGATAAACAACTAGATTGTCGGATCCCACACATACCAAGCATTTCAAACATACACACAATATGCTCGATATGTGTAAATACAACATGGCATCACAACATAACTCTACGACTCAAGTATTTATTCATTAGGCTCTGAGGAGCGAGATATTACAAACATGGGTCTCTCGACCCAACATTCAGAGAATACAAGTCAAAGCACAAGCGGAAGCTTAACATGTCTGAGTACAGACATCTACAAATGAAAAGGCTTAGAAGCCTGATTATCTACCAGATCCTGCCAAGGGCACAAGATCGTAGCTGAGGTAACAAGCTAAACATCGAAGTCCACGCGGAACTACTAGCGAGACTGACGTCTCTCTGCAAAACATAAAATAGGCAAACGTGAGTACAAATGTACTCAGCAAGACTTACATCAGAACTAGCTACATATGCATCATTATCAACAAAGGGGGTGGTGGAGTTTAACAGCAACAAGCCAGCTTTGACTCGGTGGCTATCCTGAACTACGACTGCAAGTAACTCTATTGAGGTGGCGCACACGAGTCCACATATTCACCATATCAATACACCACTATGGATCCGATCCCGTCTCCCTAAGAGAACGCCATCCATAGCACTCACGCTTATCTTGCGCATTTTAGAGTATCCACTTTCACTTGTCTATGAACTGTTATAGGCAACCCAGAAGTCCTTTAGCGCGGACACGGCTATTCGAATAGATCATATTAACCCTGTAGGGGTGTACTTCTTCACACACGCTCTCACCACTTACCGCCGTTTACACGACATGTACTCGGCAACCTTCAAGCGAAAGCCCAACATGGGTGTCGGCCACAGCCTACCTAAACACTCAAGTCTCTAGTCCAGGTTTATCGCCTACTCAGGTTCCATCCGCAGGGAGTCCGGCCGAGGTTTCCACATACGGCCCCGAACGATGTGTGCAGGTTCCCGAGATACCAAACGGGCATTCGATTTTACCGTGCCACGGTGTATCTACCGCATCGTAGCCCACCCCTAGGGTCAGCGCTACGCACGGCCTCCAACACATATCCTACAAACACCAGAAACTAGTTGCAACTCCTGGACAGAGAACAAGGGTGGTTAAGAAGCCGAGAGGGTCCATTGGTTTCGAGCCCAATGCGTGGTAGTAACTGTTTCATGGATCACAAACACAGAACTCAGTTCCTGAGGACGGCTTCAATGAGACAACCCACCATGTACTCCTACATGGCCTCTTACCGCTACCTTTACCAAATCGTGTTCACACACTTAGCTCTCAACAGTAGGACATGTTCACACACCATTCCAATTCATCCCCGATGAGTCAGATCTGACTCAACTCTAAGCAGTAGCAGGCATGACAAACAAGCATGAATGACTAGGCACATCAGGGCTCAAACAACTCCTACTCATGCTAGTGGGTTTCATCTATTTACCGTGGAATGACAGGACATGCAGAGGATAAAGGGGTTCAGCTACCGCAGCAAGTAACAGATGAATCGTTGTTTTCCTAATGCAGTAAAAGAGAGCAGGAGCGAGAGAGTGGGATTGTATCAGAATGAACAAGGGGTTTTTGCTTGCCTGGCACTTCTGAAGATAATACAGTTCTTCATCGGTGTCATCGAACACATCGTCGGAACATCGTCTACCAGGAGGGGATAACACCGGCAAACAAGAAAGAACACAATCAATGCAATGCAAAAATATGATGCATGAATGTGACATGGCAATATGCTGTGGTTTGAGCTAATGCAACTAGCAACAAATTAAATGAAGTTGGTTTGAATACAAGATTCAAATTCAAACTCCATATGTGATTATTCAAATGCCATTTAGTTGATTTGACCTAAACAGTGAACAAAAGTTGTTCTAACATGCATGAAAATGGTACAGATGGATAGATTGGATTTTTCTGATAATTTTTCATATATAAATCTTTGCATTTGGAGCTACAAATTAATTTCTATGATTTTTAGAAGTTAGCACTATTTTCTGAAATTTCCTATAAAAGAATAAATCCAGAAAAGATTTACTGCGTCAGCATGACGTCACTGTGATGTCAGCAGTCAACTGGGTCGACCAGGTCAAACCTGACCTGTGGGACCCACGTGTCAGTGGTTAGTTAACTAACTAAACAGAGTTAGTTAGTGTTAGGTTAAGCACTAATCTAGGTTAATTAGCGCTAAACTAACCTAACTAATAATTAACAAGGGTGGCCCATACGTCAGCGACCCAGTGGGTCAAACTGGGCCCACCCAGTCAACGGTCAGCGGGTCAAACCCACCGGCGTCGAGTCGCCGGCGAGGCCAGAGACGGCGGGGGCATTCGGGTTTCGTCCCACGGCGACCAAATCAAAGGCCGAGGCCATCTACGGAACGAGGAGACTCGTCCGCATCAAATGGTGCGAGCGGGAGGAGCTAGGGTGGAGCGAGCTCGCCGGAGTCGAGCTCGTGGTGGCCGCCGGAATTCGGGCAAGTGGCAAAACAGCGCTACGGTGCATTAGCGGGGAAGACAAATAATTCTACGGACCCCTGGAGGTGTGGGGAGCACAACTAGCTAAAGTATTCGATCAGAGAGGCACGGCAAAGCCATGGCCGACATCCATGGCGGACGGTGGCGCTCGGTCGAAAAAGACCAGGGCTAGAGGACGAAAACGAGAGGGAAAACAGTGGGAGATGATGCGGGGGCTCACGTTGATCTCACAGAGACGCTCAGAGTGTTTGGGGAGGTCCTGCACGCGGCGAAATCGACAGCGGCGGCCCATGGCATCAAGGAAGAAGACGGCGTTGAAGGCCGCTCTACAGGGCGTCCGGGCTTGCGTGAGTCATCGAAGAGGAAGAGGCGGTCGTGGCGGTCCTTCAGAGCACGGAGAGAGGTCGAGGGGGAGGCTGCGGCTACGTAGGCGATGAGCGGCGGCGACGAGCTCGCTCGGCTTCGGGTGAGAGAGCGAGAGAGGCGAGGCAGGGAGAGAGGGGAGCGGTCGAGGGGGCCCAGGGGGTAACGTGGCGACGTCCTGGATGACAAGGGGGTAGCCAGGCAGGCAGCTGCCGGCGTGGCACGTCGCGGCGCCGTGGCTGTCTTCTCCTCTGCCTTCTAGCAAGAGGAGGGGGATGACTGGCAGCGGTGGGTTGGTGGGCTGGGCCAACTGGCCAGCTCCAGGTAAGTGGCTGGGCTTCTCTCTCGCTGTCCTTTTCTAATATATTCTGTTTTCTAATTTTCTGCTTTATGTTTGCAAATAAAATACCAACCGAAACACTTTGGTTAATTCTGTAAATTTTTGTGAGGAATATTTGAATTATTTTCAAACCATACAATAAATTTCAGAATATTTGGAGCAACCAATATTTAATGGTAACTTTTAAACTCCAACTCAAATACAATAATTATTTAATTCAATGACCAAAATGTCCTGGAAAAATATGCATCATCTCTGGTAGAGGCTTTCACCTTTTTCCATAAATCATGAACATTTTAAAAGGATATTTTGAGGTCATTGAGAATATTTTGGTTGAACCTATTTGAATTGCATTTGTGCTAGGGTTTATCAATCCCCATTTCAAATTTATTAAATTTAAACATGATGACATGAATGCTATCATGCAACTAGTTACAAGCAAATCTAGGGCTGTGACAACTCACCCCCACTAAACAAGAATCTCGTCCCGAGATTCAAGACGTGAGGTAAGAAGACAGAGGGGGCACAAGCTAACACGGTCTTCACGATCTAGGTTGCACTTCATAAGAACGTTGACATGATCACCATCTTTGTCTCGATGTCTTGTTCTGAGAACTCCAACTAACATGACAATGAGAGGAAAGGGAAAACTCCAGAAGGATTGATCTTCTCGAAGATCGAACAACTCAGGATCAACTCATCGAGTGAGACATTGAAACATCTCTCGAGCTGAGACACGAAACATACATCCAGTGGGATGGAGTAAAACAGATGACGGAGGTTCACTATGTAGACACAACTCCACACTTAAGAAGGTGGTGAACGGTTGTCAACGCAGCGAGGAGTTGAGTTGCCATGATATCATAACGAGACATCTTAAGGAAGATGACTCGCAAAAATATTCCCTTAAGTGGCAAAAAGAATTAATTTTGATATAGAGATCATTGAGACTCTTTATACCAGCCTAAGGCAATCACAATCGATCATTTGAAGGAGTTCGAAAGGATGACATACTCGGACTAGAATGGATGATGTGGACTATCTTGTTGAAGACAACGCAATGGATGATTTTGCTTATCATCGGAAATGGATGGGACCCATGGTAGGACCACTTTTGAAGATGATCCTAAACATCAATTACTGAGAGGGCAGCCCATGGGAATTGGCACAATGGCGGTGCAAGCTGGGAACAAGACGCAACTGATGGGAATGTTCCAACCATCATATCTGCCTGAGATTCAGATCCGATTGGTGATAGGATACTTCAGACTCAACATGTCTGAAAAGAAAGTTTGCAACACAAATTGACGAAATGACGTTGCCAGATTCTCGGGAGATGGACTACGGTAGTAAGCTCCAAAACATGAGCTAGTTCTGCTAAACACATGTGAACACGCTGTCCCAGACAAGCATGACCACATAGTAGTCTTATGATAAAACACTACCGAGTTCAGGTGGGGAACCATCATCTAGGGTAACGAAGTCTTGTGCATGACCTAGGATTTGCACAACAACTCGTTTTCCTTGAAAAAATCAATCAGTGGCTTGGTGTGCTAGGGAATACATATGGAGTGGAGGTAATTAATCTACCAAACCATAGAATACATTCGCTCATGCATAATTGACTTGGGACGGTACCTGAGGAAATAAAAACAATCTTTCTCGAACCCACGGCGGCAACCTGCACCAAATGCACATGAATTCGAGGAAGTCACTTCTTCCATCCAAGCATAAGCTTCATGAACTAAACATGAAGGCATTGCTTACAAAGTTTCCAACACTAGGTTGATGTTCAACATGAATCATGGGGGAGACAAAATGCTGCTGATGGACTCAATAGCAACTCATCGGAATTTCCATATCACTGGACTTCCACCATCATGTGAACACGGTAATAGCATTGGTCAGACACAAAAGATATAATGGTGTATGCTCGAGGGATCAACCACGAGTAAGACAACACTACGAACATCGTTGGTTCTGATTTGATTTGACGATAGCCCATACTCAAATCAAGGGTTGGATAAGACAAAAGCACCGACAACTGATCACGAGGATCAATCAACGAAGATATCATCTTTCTTCAACACACACACACACACACACAAGGATATCCCTTAGTAATGAACTAAGTCGGACAAGCTTTTATCTTCCAACTCTCCAAGTTGTTGTTTAGCTTAACCAACTGGCTCAGGGTATCCGGCATAGATTCTTGGAGAAAGGGTGGTTTGGAGGAAAACCAACATGATCACGAACTCAACATAGCGGTCAGGTGACAACCTGGTGATACTTTCGAGAAGATAATCGGAATATCACGAACCACCGATATGTTACTAAGCTCGAGAACAATCCTGCTTTTCAGAGCAAGACGATATGATCAAATAAGCAAGGGATTGAATAATCCTAACTCATTGATCGAAGGGTGCACCAGAAATAAGGACTAGGTAGCACGATCAATCTTAGGATGATGATTTAATAACCAACACGCTAAGAATGAGAATATTGTCCATTTACTACGAAGCAACTAGTTGCTGAGAGTATTGATTTCACACATCATGGTTCACTTGTCGGTATTCCGGTTCAACAACACGATGACCGAGGAATGAACGATGATGGTGAGAAGTATCACTGCATCAAGAATTCATAAGAGATGGTGCAATTCTCATGAATATCCCAACATAAAGAGGGTAACACTCCAAGGTGGAGCAGAATAAAAGCCGGATTAGCATTTGATCTGCGGAGTACGACTGCTTTGACCCAATCCTAGATATGGATGAGGTACTGGAGTTTGTTTCTCCTAGTCATTCTGGAATAGAATGGCTTAGCGAACCACAAGAATAATAAGCATTGATAACATGGATGCACAATTACTCCTGGATATCAATTGATAGTCGATGGTCGGAATACAAATGAAGAGGGACAACTCAAGGGGACATTTTTTTTGAGTTGTGGATGCATAGATTAGTATGTCGAGCGAAGCTCAACATTTCTTCCAGATAACCCATGCGGAAAGGGTAGAATTGGCAGATTCACAGTTATGAATGGAAAACTCCTCAAGAGTACTCTGGTTGTGATCTTTTGGTTTGAAAGAACTCCTGCCAAGAATGGTTCATGGTAATTGGAAGAAAGATGTACCACGAACCTCGAGGACTATCACAAAGGTTACTAATATCCTAAAGGAACTAGCAACACTATCAACATTACGTAAGTAGGGTGAATCTCCGGTTCAAGAACCCAGGAATAGAATACCTACTACTAAATGGCATCACATGATGCTTTCGAGAATAATGGCCAGAATCATCACACCGGAACACAAAACATGACTAGATTACTAGGTTACTCCCTAAAACACCTAGGGTCATAATAATAGCTCCAACATATATGCCGAGGCAACAAAGTACCTCAACTCACTGATTAGTGTGCTTAATCCGGCCCAAAGGGACATCAAAATGGGAGGAAGGGATTTTGCAAATGCTTCAGATTGTATTAGAAACCTGGGATGACTCGGACAGCATAACGGCCGTAAATGCTCAAAATGATTTGAGACATCCTGCAAAAATGGTGGCATAACCACTCAGAAGCACAATATCAAGGTTCCGAGACCAACTATGAACACACGGAAGTAGTAGAAACTGAACTGAGACTGGTAACCAACAATCCTATAACTTACTACGGCTTAGTAACACGTGAACCTGATAGATAGAAGAGAGCCTAGTCCTTAATCCATGTAGAAGAGAAGAGGATGACTCAGATCAGAAGGCCATGAGGTATAAGGAGTAAAAAGAGCCTTACGTTCCTTCCACAATCAATTCCCTTACATAACTAAAGCATTTCTAGACACAACTTCGACCGGTTTGGCTTGGTAATCCTCTGCAACAGCTCGATACCAAAGCTGTCAGACCCCGATTCCAAGTCACATCGATCTAGCCGGTAACACCTCATATCACTTTGCGGCCTCACGCACGGTATTCCCACGGTGTCACCTTACCATGGCCCGGATCGTTTAAGCCTTTTGGCTCACGTATATGATAGTGTCGCTAGCATCCATATGATGAGAACCCGGGCCGACATGGCTAGTCATGAACCCAAAGCGGCACTAACCCATGGGGACAGGCATACATGAATCACATCGAGCATGTCGGTCGGCGCGTGTGAATCTGGGCTGTAGCACGGGCTAGCAGGACTACGGGAACCCGTGTCATTTGCAGGCTAGGCAGGACTCGGATGTCACCGCGTGACATTTCCCGAGGGACGTACCACGAGGCGAAGTGAATCACATGCCGGCCACCAAGTGTCCCGAGCGGTAGTCTTTGGGCTAGCGTGACTCCGTGAACCGGTCAGTAGCGGACTACTATGGCTCAAGGAAGCACTAGACTACATTTCCCCATAAGAGAGGCTGCCAAGGATAAACAACTAGATTGTCGGATCCCACACATACCAAGCATTTCAAACATACACACAATATGCTCGATATGTGTAAATACAACATGGCATCACAACATAACTCTACGACTCAAGTATTTATTCATTAGGCTCCGAGGAGCGAGATATTACAAACATGGGTCTCTCGACCCAACATTCAGAGCATACAAGTCAAAGCACAAGCGGAAGCTTAACATGTCTGAGTACAGACATCTACAAATGAAAAAGGCTTAGAAGCCTGACTATCTACCAGATCCTGTCGAGGGCACAAGATCGTAGCTGAGGTAACAAGCTAAACACCGAAGTCCATGCGGAACTACTAGCGAGACTGACGTCTCTCTGCAAAACATAAAATAGGCAAACGTGAGTACAAATGTACTCAGCAAGACTTACATCAGAACTAGCTACATATGCATCATTATCAACAAAGGGGGTGGTGGAGTTTAACAGCAGCAAGCCAGCTTTGACTCGGTGGCTATCCTGAACTACGACAGCAAGTAACTCTGTTGAGGTGGCGCACACGAGTCCACATATTCACCATATCAATACACCACTATGGATCCGATCCCGTCTCCCTACGAGAACGCCATCCATAGCACTCACGCTTATCTTGTGCATTTTAGAGTATCCACTTTCACTTTTCTATGAACTGTTATAGGCAACCTAGAAGTCCTTTACCGAGGACGCGGCTATTCGAATAAATCATATTAACCCTGCAGGGGTGTACTTCTTCACACACGCTCTCACCACTTACCGCCGTTTACACGACATGTACTCGGCAACCTTCAAGCGGAAGCCCAACGTGGGTGTCGGCCACAACCTACCTAAACACTCAAGTCTCTAGTCCAGGTTTATTGCCTATTCAGGTTCTATCCGCAGGGAGTCCGGCCGAGGTTTCCACATACGGCCCCGAACGATGTGTGCATGGTTCCCGAGATACCAAACGGGCATTCGGTACACTGTGCCACGGTGTATCTACCGCATCATAGCCCACCCCTAGGGTCAGCGCTACGCACGGCCTCCAACACATATCCTACAAACACCAGAAACTAGTTTCAACTCCTGGACAGAGAACAAGGGTGGTTAAGAAGAAGAGAGGGTCCATTGGTTTCGGGCCCAATGCGTGGTAGTAACTGTTTGATGGATCACAAACACAGAACTCAATTCCTGAGGACGGCTTCAATGAGACAACCCACCATGTACTCCTACATGGCCTCACACCGCTACCTTTACCAAATCGTGTTCACACACTTAGCTCTCAACAGTAGGACATGTTCACACACCATTCCAATTCATCCCCGATGAATCAGATCTGACTCAACTCTAAGCATTAGCAGGCATGACAAACAAGCATGAATGAGTAGGCACATCAGGGCTCAAACAACTCCTACTCATGCTAGTGGGTTTCATCTATTTACTGTGGAATGACAGGTCATGCAGAGGATAAAGGGGTTCAGCTACCGCATCAAGTAACAGATGATTCGTTGTTGTCCTAATGCAGTAAAAGAGAGCAGGAGAGAGAGAGTGGGATTGTATCGGAATGAACAAGGGGGTTTTGTTTGCCTGGCACTTCTGAAGATAATATAGTTCTTCATCGGTGTCATCGAACGCGTCGTCGGGCGTCCGCTCACCGGAGGGATAACACCAGCAAACAAGAAAGAACACAATCAATGCAATGCAACAATATGATGCATGAATGTGACATGGCAATATGATGTGGTTTGAGCTAATGCAACTAGCAACAGATTAAATGAAGTTGGTTTGAATACAAGATTCAAATTCAAACTCCATATGTGATTATGCAAATGCCATTTAGTTGATTTGACCTAAATAGTGAACAAAAGTTGTTCTAACATGCATGAAAATGGTACAGATGGATAGATTGGATTTTTCTGATAATTTTTCATATATAAATCTTTGCATTTGGAGCTACAGATTAATTTCTATGATTTTTAGAAGTTAGCACTATTTTCTAAAATTTCCTGTAAAAGAATAAATCCAGAAAAGATTTACTGCGTCAGCATGACGTCACTGTGATGTCAGCAGTCAACTGGGTCGGCCAGGTCAAACCTGACCTGTGGGACCCACGTGTCAGTGGTTAGTTAACTAACTAAACAGAGTTAGTTAGTGTTAGGTTAAGCACTAATCTAGGTTAATTAGCGCTAAACTAACCTAACTAATAATTAACAAGGGTGGCCCACACGTCAGCGGCCCAGTGGGTCAAACTGGGCCCACCCAGTCAACGGTCAGCGGGTCAAACCCACCGGCGTCGAGTCGCCGGCGAGGCCAGAGACGGCAGGGGCATTCGGGTTTTGTCCCACGGCGACCAAATCGAAGGCCGAGGCCATCTACGAAACGAGGAGACTCGTCCGCATCGAATGGTGCGAGCGGGAGGAGCTAGGGTGGAGCGAGCTCGCCAGAGTCGAGCTCGTGGCGGCCGCCGGAATTCGGGAAAGTGGCAAAACAGCGCTACGGTGCATTAGCGGGGAAGACAAATAGTTCTACGGACCCCTGGAGGTGCGGGGAGCACAACTAGCTAAAGTATTCAATCGGAGAGGCATGGCAAAGCCATGGCCGACATCCATGGCGGACGGCGGCGCTCGGTCGAAAAGGGCCAGGGCTAGAGGACGAAAACGAGAGGGAAAACAGTGGGAGATGATGCGGGGGCTCACGTTGATCTCGCAGAGACGCTCAGAGTGCTCGGGGAGGTCCTGCACGCGGCGAAATCGACGACGGCGATCTACGGCATCAAGGAAGAAGATAGCGTTGAAGGCCGCTCTACAGAGCGTCCGGGCTTGCGTGAGTCGTCGAGGAGGAAGAGGCGGTCATGGCAGTCCTTCAGAGCACGGAGAGAGGTCGAGGGGGAGGCTGTGGCTACGTAGGCGATGAGCGGCGACGACGAGCTCGCTCCGCTTCGGGAGAGAGAGCGAGAGAGGCGAGGCAGGGAGAGAGGGGAGTGGTCGAGGGGGTCCAGGGGTAACGTGGCGACATCCTGGACGACGAGGGAGTAGCCAGGCAGGCAGCTGCCGGCGTGGCACGCCGCGGCGCCGTGGCTGTCTTCTCCTGTGCCTTCTGGCAAGAGGAGGGGGATGACTGACAGCGGTGGGTTGGTGGGCTGGGCCAACTGGCCAGCTCCAGGTAAGTGGCTGGGCTTCTCTCTCGCTGTCCTTTTCTAATATATTCTGTTTTCTAATTTTCTGCTTTATGTTTGCAAATAAAATACCAACCAAAACACTTTGGTTAATTCTATAAATTTTTGTGAGGAATATTTGAATTATTTTCAAACCACACAATAAATTTCAGAATATTTGGAGCAACCAATATTTAGTGGTAACTTTTAAACTCCAACTCAAATACCATAATGATTTAATTCAATGACCAAAATGTCCTGGAAAAATATGCATCATCTCTGGTAGAGGCTTTCACCTTTTTCCATAAATCATGAACATTTTAAAAGGATATTTTGAGGTCATTGAAAATATTTGGTTGAACCTATTTGAATTGCATTTGTGCTAGGGTTTATCAATCCCCATTTCAAATTTATTAAATTTAAACATGATGACATGAATGCTATCATGCAACTAGTTACAAGCAAATCTAGGGCTGTGACAGGTGCCTTGGGCATCCCCAAGCTTGAACTTTTGTGTCTCCTTAATTCCTTTCATATCATGGTTTCTCTTTTTATCAAAAGCTTCATTCACAACAAACTCATCAAGAACTCGTGAGATAGGTTAGTATAAACCAATGCAAAACCTTATCATTTTCTACTGTAACAAATCACTAACATTGTTATTCAACATTGCATACTAAATGCCTCTGCATATTTAATAGTCCTATCCTCAAATAGAATCATTAAACAAGCAAACATATGCAAACAATGCAAACATAACAGCAATCTGCCAAAACAGTACAGTCTGTGAAGAATGCAAGATTCATCATACTTCCCTAACTCCAAAAATTATGAAATAAAATTCCCACTGTAATAAATTTATCAGAGCTCAATATGCAAAAAGATTCAACATTATACCACTCTCTTACTTTTCTAGGGAATTTTTGCAACAGCGGTAAACTTTCTGTTTTCAAACAGCAACATGTATACTTGCAAAATAAGCATGGCAAAGGCTATCCTTGACATTTTTATTGAAACTAAAGATGAAAAACACTATTCTAACTAACAGCAAGCAAAGCTAAATAAAATAAAATGACGCTCCAAGTAAAACACATACCATGTGGTGAATAAAAATATAGCTCCAAGTAAAGTTACCGATGAACGAAGACGAAAGAGGGGATGCCATCCGGGGCATCCCCAAGCTTAGGCTCTTGGTTATCCTTGAATATTACCTTGGGGTGCCTTGGGCATCCCCAAGCTTAGGCTCTTGCCACTCCTTATTCCATAGTCCATCGAATCTTTACCCAAAACTTGAAAACTTCACAACACAGAACTTAACAGAAAACTCGTGAGCTCCGTTAGCGAAAGAAAACAAAAAACCACTTCAAGGTACTGTAATGAACTCATTATTTATTTATATTGGTGTTAAACCTACTTTATTCAAACTTCTCTATGGTTTATAAACTATTTTACTAGCCATAGAGTCATCAAAATAAGCAAACAACACAATGAAAATAGAATCTGTCAAAAACAGAACGGTCTGTAGTAATCTGTAACTAACGCAAACTTCTGGAACTACAAAAATTCTAAAATAAATTGGTAGACCTGAGGAATTTGTCTAGTAATCATCTGCAAAAATAATAAACTAAATATCACTCTCTGGTAAAAAGTTGAAGCTAATCTTGTGAGCGCTAAAGTTTCTGTTTTTTTACAGCATGATCATAAAGACTTCACCCAAGTCTTCCCAAAGGTTCTACTTGGCACAAACACTAATTAAAAAACGAAACCACATCTAAACAGAAGCTAGATGGATTATTTATTCCTAAACAGAACCAAAAAGTAAGAAACTAAAATAAAATTGGGTTGCCTCCCAACAAGCGCTATCGTTTAACGCCCCTAGCTAGGCATGATGATTTCAATGATGCTCCCATAAAAGATAGGAGTTGAAACATAAAGAGAGCATCATGAAGAATATGACTAGCAAATTTAAGCCTAACACACTTCCTATGCATAGGGATTTTTTGAGCAAACAACTTATGGGAACAATAATCAACAAGCATAGGAAGGTAAAACAAGCATAACTTCAAAACTTTGAGCACATAAAGAGGAAACTTGATATTATTGCAATATGTAGAAGCATATGATCCTCTCTCATAATAATTTTCAGTAGAATCATGAATGAATTCAACAATATAACCAGCACATAAAGCATTCTTTTCATGATCTACTAGCATAGAAATTATATTACTCTCCACATAAGCAAAATTATTCTCATCAATAGTAGTGGGAGCAAACTCAACAAAATAACTATCATATGATTGAAAATTAAGATCAAGATGACAAGTTTCATGGTTATCATTATTCTTTAAAGCATACGTGTCATTACAATAATCATCATAGATAGGAGGCATGCTTTTACCATAGTAAATTTGCTCATCAAAGCTTGGGGGACAAAAAATATCTTCATCAAACATAGCTTCCCCAAGCTTGTGGCTTTGCATACCATTAGCATCATGTATATATATTCAAGGAATTCATACTAACAACATTGCAATCATGCTCATCATTCAAAGATTTAGTGCCAAGCATTCTATGTAATTCTTCTTCTAGCACTTGAGCACAATCTTCTTTTCCATCATACTCACGAAAGATATTAAAAAGGTGAAGCGTATGAGACAAACTCAATTCCATTTTTTTTGTAATTTTCTTTTATAAACTAGACTAGTGCTAAAACAAGAAACTAAAAGACTCGATTGCAAGATCTAAAGATATACCTTCACTTACCTAGCCTCCCCGGCAACGGCGCCAGAAAAGAGCTTGATGTCTACTACGCAACCTTCTCCTTGTAGACGTTGTTGGGCCTGCAAGTGCACAGGTTTGTAGGACAGTAGCAAATTTCCCTCAAGTGGATGACCTAAGGTTTATCAATCCGTAGGAGGCGTAGGATGAAGATGGTCTATCTCAAGCAACCCTGCAACCAAATAACAAAGAGTCTCTTGTGTCCCCAACACACCCAATACAATGGTAAATTGTATAGGTGCACTAGTTCAGCGAAGAGATGGTGATACAAGTGCAATACGAATGGTAGATATAGGTATTTGTAATCTGAAATAATAAAAACAGCAAGGTAACTAATGATAAAAGTGAGCGTAAACGGTATTGCAATGATAGGAAACAAGGCCTAGGGTTCATACTTTCACTAGTGCAAGTTCTCTCAACAATAATAACATAGATAGATCATATAACAAGCCCTCAACATGCAACAAAGAGTCACTCCAAAGCCACTAATAGTGGAGAACAAACATAGAGATTATGGTAGGGTACGAAACCACCTCAAAGCTATTCTTTCGGATCAATCTATAAAAGAGTTTGTACTAGAATAACACCTTAAGACACAAATCAATCAAAACCCTAATGTCACCTAGATACTCCATTGTCACCTCAAGTATCCATGGGCATGATTATACGATATGCATCACACAATCTCAGATTCATCCAGCCAACACAAAGTACTTTAAAGAGTGCCCCAATGTTTCTACCGGATAGTCAAGAACGTGTGCCAACCCCTATGCATAGGTTCATGGGTGGAACCCGCAAGTTGGTCACCAAAGCATACATCAAGTGGCACATGATATCCCATTGTCACCACAGATAAACACGGCAAGACATACATCAAGTGTTCTCATAAAAGACTCAATCCGATAAGATAACTCCAAAGGGGAAACTCAATTCATCACAAGAGAGTAGAGGGGGAGAAACATCATAAGATCCAACTACAATAGCAAAGCTCGGGATACATCAAGATCGTGCCATAGAGGGAACACGAGAGAGAACACGAGAGAGAGAGATCAAACACATAGCTACGGGTACATACCCTCAGCCCCGAGGGTGAACTACCCCCTCCTCGTCATGGATAGCGCCGGGATGATGAAGATGGCCACCGGTGATGGGTTCTCCCTCCAGCAGGGTGCCGGAACGGGCTCCCGAGAGGTTTTTGGTGGCTACAGAGGCTTGCGGCGGCGGAACTCCTGATCTATCTTCTGTTCTGGAAGTTTTAGGGTACATAGGTATATATGGCTGAAAGGAGTACGTCGGTGGAGCTACGGGGGCCCCACGAGGCAGGGGGCGCGCCCGGGGGGGGGCACCCTTGTGAGCACCTCCCGTATCTTCTGACGTGGGGTCCAAGTCCATCAGGTGGGTTTCCTTCCAAAAATAACTTCTCCAGTTGATTTCGTTCCGTTTGACTCCGTCGATATTCCTTTTCCTCGAAACACCAAATAGGCATAAAACAAAGAATCTGGGCTGGGCCTCCGGTTAATAGGTTAGTCCAAAAAATAATATAAAGTGGAAAATAAAGCCCAATATTGCCTAAAACAGTAGATAATATAGCATGGAGCAATCAAAAATTATAGATACGTTGGAGACGTATCACATGACCCGTCCGGCGGTAAACCGCCAGGACACTTTCAACTTCTTGTATGCAGGAGCAGCTATGGATTATGAATATCATATATCTTAAACATAGTGGATTAACGGTGTCAGGAAAAATAAATATGCGCGATGGCATAGCAGACCAAGTGTTTGAACTAGCCTATTACAAGGCGCTGTAATGCCCAAAAGAATAATTGTTTTCTGGGAAGTGTTGCAGCACGCAGAAGGCTAAACCGGCCTCCGGATCATGACTCGTCACCAGGCTGACTTGATGGCTGTGGATCATCTTGCGCCGGTTCATCCTCCTCATCTCTACCCAGTGGCTGGAAGTCAATGGTTGCCCAATCGATCCTAGTTAGGGCTTGGAATACAGCTTCATCGCTTATTAGTGTGGACGTTCAACGTCAGGGGCATAGGTGTGCTTACGGATTAGCGGGATAAGATTTTGAGCCTCAGGAGTTGGTGCAGCAACCCGTTTGTTATTGACATCATAGCTCGCCTGATAATATGAAAGGTCAGCTTCTTCAGCCAATTGGCAAGCCAATGTCGACATCTCCATGGTTATGACTCGGAGGTCATCATTGTCAAACTCTGATCCATCTTCCTTTAAGCTTGGATACCCTTTACCCACATCCACCGGTTCAAGATCAGGCACCCATGCTTTAGCCCGGGTTAGCGCGATCAGAGCACCTGCCCTTGCAGCCGATCTTTTTAAATCTTCAACCCGGGCAGGCAGCATTGACTACCGTTCTAAGGTTTCCTTGATTAAGGTTGGGGGCGATTTGTTGTGAGAAGCAGTGCAGATGATCCGTTGCATGCTGGTATATAGTTGTTCTATCAGAGTATAGGAAGCCTTCAATTTCTTCCGCATGTCAGCACCCAGATGGGTAATGCGGGTTCCTGCATCATTACGAGCGTCAGTAAGCTGGTAGCTGATAGGTTAATTTATGCTGAAAACCTAAAGTAAGGATACTTACCAAACACAGTAGAAGTCATAGCAATCATCTTGCCGCTTTAAACCAGTCAGCTCTTCTGTCACCGGTTTAAGGGCTGCTTCTGCATCCTCAGCCCTTTTCTGCAAAGTGGATTTCTCTGTATCCCAATCCGCCCGTTCCTTCTGGAAATTTTCCTTCAGCTTCTCCATGGCTACTAAGGCACTGGTCAGCTCATCCTTGGCTTTGGAGGTTTCGGCTTGCTGGGACTTGATGTTCTCTTGAAGATCAGCGGTTTGGGCTTCCTTTTTGCTCAGTTCATCCTATAAGAGAAAGACATATTATGAGTTGACAGCACATATTTGAAGTACCAAGCACATAACAAGTGATACACTTGATACTTGGGGGCTAATGCCTATTTGCTCGTCGTCACAAATTTTTACAAGTCCCAAGCACAATAACAGTATTATTCTTGGCACTTAGGGGCTAATGTATGCTTGCTCAAAATACCATTATGGGTATTCTTCTAAAGTCCCGGTTTAGCTTGAAAAGATAAACCGGCCCTTGGGGGCTACACATGCGAAAGTGACAAGGTTATTATTCTACAGTCCCGGTTCATCTTCGTAAGTTAAACCGGCCCTTGGGGACTACACCGGTGAAAGTTACAATATTACAATTCTAAAGTACCGGTTCATCTTAAAAAAGGTAACCCGACCCTTGGAGGCTAAGCATGCAAAGTTGAGATTGATATCATAAACCGACACTTTGGGGCTACTGGAGTTGATATTTGGAATTGGACATAAGAAAGAAACAGTTATGCAGTTACCTCATATCGCTCCTTCATCAGATTCACTAAACCGACTTCGAAGTCGCGGCTTGTGTATAGACGGTTTAAAAAACCAGAATGGATGTCTTGGGCGTTGAGATGGGCATAGCTTGACAAATCTGTGTTCCATTTGCCTTTTCCCATAGCAGAAAGCTCGTCCTTGGCACTATGCTTCGATAAAACAACAGGATTGCCAAGAGCAGTGTGGCCGAAGCCAGTAAGCATAATGTCATCTTCTTTGTCATCAGCAGCCTTCCCTGGAGTTGATGGTTTATCAGCTGCCTTAGCTGGACTTGCCGGTTTATCATCAGTTCGGGCCGGGCTTGTCGGTTTATCAGCATGGCCCGTTGTATCAACTTCTGCTTGTTCAACAAAGAAGTCATGATCTTGTGGTGGCGGATCATCAAGCATGGCGTCAGCATTTGTTTCTTCTGGATCTGGAGTTTTTTCCGGTTCAACAACTGCATTATCGTTAGCGGTTTATTTAACCGGGCCTTCTTGCTGGGTCTAGGCTTGGCGCTGAAAGCAAGCATAAAGATCAATAAATCGGGCAAATATAATATATTAAGGACAAAATTAGGCATAACTCACCCAGGAACTGTCTTGAGGGGTGGAAGTTGTGTGGCCATTGACTCGCCAGAAGATGAATGAGGTGTTCCCTGATAATTCAAATCAGACGGATTAAGAGGCTGTTGGAAACAACCCGCCTTGGGGCAAGAAGTATCAAGAATATAAGAGACCTCTGATTGACGTTTCCAGACTGGAGTGTTCGGTAAACCGACAGTGGTAACTACCTGGCCACTATGCCAGGTTGTGCGGCGGGCTTTGTGTTGCTGCTTCTTCAAAAGAAAGTTTGGGTCCAAGTGAGCTAGGGGTGAGAAAAATTTATTTTCTGGTTTGCTCGACGGATTTTCTGTGTTGGCAGAGGATCTGAATCAGAGGAAAGGATAATTACCTCGGCATCCTCAGCTTGGCTGCCTTCAGCGTCGTCTTGATAATAGTCATTGTCAATGAGGTGCATGAAAAAAGAACGAAGGGAGTCAAGTTCTACCTCTGAGTCCGGATTATCCAGGTCAGCATCAGCATTTGATTCAGAAGACTCAGTGGTCCTTTTCTTGGTAGGTTTTTTAGTAACCTTGGTCTTGGGGCGAGGTGTTTTGGCCGGTTTATCATGTGGCTTCTTCTTCCAGAACGGATCATCGTCGTGTCAAAGATGGACAAGATTTTGAGAGAGTATTTAAAAGGATCAAGCTAAAACAAAAGTTATATGATTCTTACAGCTGGCGGTTTATTGGAAGTGCAGAAAGGACTTAACCCGGTCTTGCTACAGACAGCCTCCGGTTCATTCAGTATTTTCTTGACAGACTCAGTAAGTTCATCCTCTGTTAACTCAATGTCAATATGTCGTTGAGGATCCTTTAAGCTCCCTGTGTATTCACACATTAAACCAGGGCGCCGGCTTAAAGGCAGAATGCTCCAGGATATCCAGCAGCGAACAAAGTCGACACCTGTTAAACCATTTGTCATAAAAGCCCTGAGCTTTGAGAGTTTTGGAGCATAGTTGGACCGTTCCTTGGTAGTCAGCCTCTAAGGAAATGGATGGGTGTTGCTAAGCCGGTGCGGACGATAACCCGGTAGAGGATTTTCATCTGTTGGACACGTATCTCGGCAATAAAACCAAGTCTGATTCCAGTCCTTGGGGTGACTATGAAGCTTGGCATGAGGGAAATTAACATCTTTTCTCTTCTGAATAGCCATTCCACCAAGTTCAGTATTGGGTCCGTCTGTAAACTCTGTACGATGGTTCAAATAGAAGAAATCCCTAAACAGTTCAACTATGGGCTCCTCTTTAAGATAAGCCTTGCAAAATACTTGGAAATTGCAAACATTGGACACAGAGTTTGGTCCAATGTCCTGAGGATGGAGTTGGAAGCTAGCAAGTACATCCCGGAAGAATTTTTAACCGGGAGGGATAAACCCTCGGCCCAAGTGGTCAACAAACACGACTACTTTTCCATCCTTGGGCTCAGGAGGATTTTCTAGACCAGGGACCCTCCAGTGGATAACTTCTTTCTTTGCTAAAGCACCAGTTGCGACACAACTCTCTAGTTGTTGTTCCGTAACCTGGGAAGGGACCCAGTTACAAGCATAGAATTGTTTGGCCATTTCAATGAAAAGCTAGAAAAAGATCAATGCCGATTTAAGATTTATAACAGACAAGCATAAAGCGACGCAAGATCAGAAGCAGAAACAGAGGCATATACGCATTGTTAAACCGGAGTCTGATATTGTTAAACCGGAGTCTGACATTGGAGGAGGTACGAAGATAAATGAATCGGCAGTTTAAGAGGGGACTAATGGTACTTGCCGGATTACCATTTTCTAAAAAGTTAAACCGCCTACACTGGTATGGAAGGTACAGATCTAAAATGTCTAAGTGAGGGAAAAACAAGTTTCACAGATTGATATGGTGATTTCAGATCTGCAGTGTATCAGTAAATCAAAATGTATTCAGACCTAAAATACAAGTGCTTAAGCAGTTTATCAGATCTAGATGAGTTTTTTCTACACAATGCAGATGATCTAAGGATGAAAAAGGGGGATTATAATTGCAACTGTGTAAGAAAATAGCAGATCTGAGGTCGTCATTTACGCTATGAAGAAGAACAGGGAAGAATAGCTTCAAGCTTTGAAGAACACCGAAACCCTAATGGTGGATCTAGGACAAAGAAAATGGAAACTTACCGATGCTGGTGGAACAGCGGAGGAGCGCCGCCTTTTTCTGGTACGTTCAGGTTGATGCAGCGGCCGAAGTTCAGGACGAAGGCGGAGCTTGACGACGGCGGCCGTGCGTGAGATTCAGGTCGGTGCAAGGAAGAAGAAGAAGCAAAGAGGCACAGGGGAAAATGAAAGGGACCCCCTGGTCTTATTTATAAGGCGAAGGGATAAGTGACAAGCACGAAAACCAAGGAGCCCAAAAGATGGATATGTCACACAGCTGTCGCCTCGATTGTCGGAGGCTCATTAATGAAGGTGAGATATGTACAATTTTTAATAACAGGTGGCGTCATGGCGGTTTATTATGATGCTGGAAGATGACGTCATGGCGATTTACAAGATTTACGTGAAGGTGCTGAAGGAGAAATTTTCCGAAGTGTTGAAGATTGACATGAACAAGTTCAAATCAATCTGGGGCCTAATGTTGGGGATATTACTACTGGGTATAAACCGGCTAGAAAAAGCTGGGTTATCCACATAATGAGTTATTTATATTGAAAGCCCATGAAGACAAGGAGCGTGGCGCTTTAGAAGGCCCAGGGCCCAAAGGCGGATTAGGGCCTGTAGACATAAACCGCCATATGACATGTAACTTGTATTGTAAGATAAGAAAGAGTAGAAGCCGAGCCGGACACGTTTATGAGCCGGCCTCGGGATTCTGTAAACCGCTGGGCGTCAACCTGTGTATATAAAGGGACGACCCGACGGCGGTTTAAGGACAACAAACAACAACTCGAGAGCCAGGCATAGCGGATTCGCTCCCTGGTCATCAAAACCCTAGCAATTCCACAACAACTGGATTAGGCCTTTACCTTCACCGCAAGGGGCCGAACCAGTATAAACTCCTTGCGTCCTTTGTCCGCTTTAACCCCTTTAAGCTAACCCGTCGTGATGGCTCCACGACTAAGTCCTTTCACTAGGACATCTGCCGTGACAAAACCACGACGGTGGCCATCTTCATCATCCCGGCAGCAACCACGATGAGGAGGGAGTAGTCCACCCTCGGGGCTGAGGGTTTGTACCAGTAGCTATGTGTTTAATCTCTCTCTCTCTCTCTCTCTCTCTCTCTCTCTCGTGTTCTTGAGATGTCACGATCTTGATGTATCGCGGGCTTTGTTAATATAGTTGGATCCTATGGTGTTTTCCCCTCTCTATCTTGTTGTGATGAATTGAGTTTTTCCCTTTGAGATTTCGCTGTTATCGGATTGAATACTTTTACGGATTTGAGAACACTTGATATATGTCTTGCAATTGAATACTCGTGGTGACAATGGGGTATCATATTGATTCACTTGATATATGTGTTGGCACTCAACTCGCGGATTCCCGAGGTGACATTGGGGTAATCTATGCATAGAGGTTGATGCATGTTCTTGTCTTTGTTTCTCCGGTAGAAATCTTGGGGCACTCTTTGAAGTTCTTTGTGTTGGATTGAGTATTTTGAATATGAATTTGCTTTGGTGTTATTTTAGTACGAACTCTATGATAGATCGAACGGAAAAATAGCTTTGTGTTATTTTAGTACGAACTCTTGAATAGATCGAACGGAAAGAATAGCTTTGAGGTGGTTTTGTACCCTACAAACAATTTATTCTTATGTTCTCCGCTAGATACGAACTTTGGAGTGATTCTTCATCGCACTTTGAGGGGTGGTTATATGATCGAATTATATTAGCACTGTTGGGAGATTGCACTAGCGAAAATACGGACCCTAGGCCTCATTTTCAAGCATTGCAATACCGTTTTTGTGCCCGTTTACTATTTGTTACCTTGCTATTTTTATTTATTCAGATTATAAAAATATATTTCTACCATCCATATTACACTTTTATCACCATCTCCTCGCCGAACTAGTGCACCTATACAATTTGCCATTGTATTGTGTGTGCTGGGGACACAAGAGTTTTCTCGTATTTGGTTGCAGGGTCGTTTGAGAGAGACCATCTTCATCCTACACCTCTCACGGATTGATAAACCTTAGGCCATCCACTTGAGGGAAAATTGCTACTGTCCTACAGAACTCTGCACTTGGAGGCCCAACACGTGTCTACAAGAATAAAGTTGCGTAGTAGACATCAAGCTCTTTTCTGGCGCCGTTGTCGGGTTGTGAGTGCTTGAAGGTATATCTTTAGATCTTGAAATTGAATCTTTTAGTTTACTGTTTATCACAGTTTGGTTTATAAAAGAAAACTACATAAAAATGGAATTGATGTTGCATCATATTATTGATCATCTTTATAATATCTTCCTTGAAAATGATTGTTCGGAAAATTGTGCTCAATTGTTAGAAGAAGAAGTCAATAAAATGTTTGGCACAAAATATTTGGATGATGAGCATGACTGCAATGTTGTGAGTATGAACTCTCTGAATATCCATGATGCTAATGACATGCAAAGCCATAAGCTTGGGGATGCTATATTTGATGAATATGATATTTTTAGTCCCCGAAGTTTTGATGAGAAAATTTATTATGATGATTGCATGCCTCCTATTTATGATGATTATATTGATGAAAGTGGATTTGGAGATTTCGTGACTTTATTAATGATGATTCCACTATGTTGGAAGAAGTCACAATTGATTATGACAACAAAGTTCCTACCTATGATGATTATGGTGATGACATGTATGCTATAAATAATAATGATAACCCTGAAACTTGTCATCATTATTTTAATTTTCAATCCCATGATAGTTATTTTGTTGAGTTTGCTCCCACTACTATTCATGGGAATAAATTTGCTTTTGTGAAGAGTGAGAAAATTTCTATTCTTATGTATCATGAAAAGAATGCTTTATGTGATAGCTATTTTGTTGAATTCATTTATGATACTACTGAAAATTATTATGAGAGGGGAACTTATGCTTTTACATATCTCAATAATACCAAGTTTCCTCTCTTTATGTTGAAAGTTTTGAAGTTGCACTTGTTTTGCCTTCCTATGCTAGTTGATTCTTCTTCCCATAAATTGTTTGCTCACAAAATTCCAATGAATAGGAAGTGGGTTAGAATTAAATGTGCTTGCCATGTGATTCATTATGGTCTTGTTATGTTTCAATTCTTATCTTTTATGTGAGCATCATGGAAATCATCATGACTAGCTAAAAAGGCATTAAAGAAAAGCGCTTGTTGGGAGACAACCCAACACTTTTACCTACTGTTTTTGTGTTTTCACATGATTATGCTACTGTAGTAATCATGTTTTATTGCTTTTGTTTCAATAAAGTGCCAAGTAAGGCCTTTGGGATCATGTTGGAAGATAGTTGATTTGATCTTGCTGAAAAACAGAAACTTTTGTGCTCACGAAAATAATTCTCATTTTTAACAGAAGAGTGCTTGTGAGTTGATTCTTTTTGAAGAAGATTAATATACAAATTTCTCACGTGGTCCTAAATTTTTCATAATTTTTGGAGTAGCAGAAGTATGGTTTGAGTACAGATTACTACAGATTGTTCTGTTTTTGACAGATTCTGTTTTCAATGCATAGTTTGCTTGTTTTCTAGTTTCCATGGCTTATATTGCTCAATATAAAATGTGGAAATAATATGCTACGGTAGGAATTGTGTGGAAAAAAATTATGAATCTTGTATTTAACAGTACCAAAGTGAAATGGTTTGCTCTTTATCATACTAACCTATCTCACGAAGTTCCGTTAAGTTTTGTGTGATTGAAGTTTTCAAGTTTTGGGTGGGATGTCGATATGAGGAGAATAAGGAGTGACAAGACCCTAAGATTGGGGGTGCCCAAGGCACCCCAAGGTAATATTCAAGGAAGATCCAAGCAACTAAGCTTGGGGATGCCCCAGAAGGCATCCCCTCTTTCGTCTCCAACATTGTCGGTAACCTCACTTGGAGCTATGTTTTCATTCGTCACATGATATGTGTTTTGCTTGTAGCGTCAATTTATTTTGTTAGGATTTTCTTGCTGTTACTTAGAATAATGTTTTGCATCTTTTATTTCAATAAAAGTGGCATTGATAGCCTTTACTATGCTTATTCTTCAAGTATACATGTTGCTGTGTGAAAACAGAAAGTTTACCGCTGTTGCAAAAATTCCCTAGAAAAGTAATAATGTGATAGAATGTTGAAACTTCTTGCAAAATGAGCTCTGATAAATTTTCTACAGTGTGGCAAATTTTCATAACTTTTGGAGTTAGGGAAGTATTGATACTCTTGCATTCTTTACAGACTGTACTTTTTTGGCAGATTGCTGTTATGTTTGCATTGTTTGCATATGTTTGGTTGTTTAATGATTCTATTTGAGGATAGGAGTATTAAATATGCATAGGCATTTAGTATGCAATGCTGAATAATAATTTTAGCGATTTGCTACAGTAGAGAATGATAAGGTTTTTGCATTGGTTTATACTAACTTATCTCACGAGTTCTTGTTGAGTTCTGTGTGGATGAAGTTTTTAAGATTTAGGGAGACCGTGAAATAAAAGGAATTAAGGAGACACAAAAGCTCAAGCATGGGGATGCCCAAGGTATCCCAAGATAATATTCAACAAGTCTCAAGCATCTAAGCTTGGGGATGCCCCGGTAGGCATCCCACCTTTCTTCTTCAACAATTATCGGTTAGTATTGGTTGAGCTTAAGTTTTTGCTTCTTCACATGAGTTGTGCTATCCTTGTAATGTAATTTTATTTTGTTTTGCTTGTTGTTTTAATAAAGTACTTAGATCTAAAAGTTTTTAAATAAAATAGAGTCCTCAAATAGTTAACAGGGAGGCTAGGTAAGCGGCACACACATCCCGTCAATGAAGCTATTTTCTATGGAATGGCTCTAGTGCTTCACTTATATCTTTTTTAGCACGGTGTGCTTTAGTATTTTTGGAGAAATTCTCTATTGCTTCACTTAAATTAATTTGAGAGAAAGAAATATTATGCTCATCATCTTCACTTATATCTTTCTGGAGTAGCTTGTCATTTACTCTTGTGCTTCACTTATATCCTATGAGTAAATTGTTGAATGATTTGAATATCATGAAGTTGAAATTATATCATGCCTAGTGGTAGCTTCACATTGGGTTTAGAAAGTGAAATCTTTTGAAGCTTGACAACCACAATATTGGTCATACAAGCAATTCACTAATAATTAGTATAAGGAAGAGAACTTTCATATGCAAATATACTATCCTGGAAATCTTTTGTGATTGTGAGCCCCCATCAAAATATTATATGCCAAAATTGTTGACGTTGGACAAGGAATACAACGTAATGATTTATATTTGTTCATATTCACATAGAAGTTATATTGTCATATATCCTTCAACATGTGGTGCTTGCCCCCCATCTTTGCTAGCCAAAAATTCCGCACCAAGTAGAGATACTACTTGTGCATACAAAAAACCCTTAAACCCAAATATTATTTTCAAGAGTCCACCATACCTACCTAAGGATTGAAGATCCTTCAAGTAAGTTGCCATCGGTGCAATAAGGCAATAAAAATTGCTTCTAAAAGTGTTAGATCATTTAGTGTAAGAGAAAATTGAGCGTTGTACGAACTTGTGATGGCAAAGAATAAAAGCGACAGACTGCATAATAAAGGTTGCTATCATAAGGGGCAATATAACATGACGTACTTTTGCACTAAGGGGGTTGAGCATACAAACAAATAAGCGCATGACAACCTCTGCTTCACTCTGCGAAGGGCCTATCTTTTACTTTTCAGTATTTACTTTTATGCAAAGAGTAAAAGTTTTTCTCTCTATTGCTTTTTATTTTTCTCTTTTGGCAAGCATCATCTGGTGAGGAAAGATCTAGGCATATATGTCCAGTTGAATATGGGTAGCATGAGTTATTATTGTTGACATCACCCTTGAGGTGAATACGTTGGGAGGAAAAACAATAAGCCCCTATCTTTCTATGTGTCTGGTTGAAATGTTTTGCTCATGTGTATGCGGTGAGTGTTAGCAATCATAGAAAACTATATGATGGTTGAGTATGTGGAGCTCATACTTAAACTCTATTGAATAAGTTGAATTACCATTGCTTGGTGACCGAGAACATAGGTTGTTGAGTTTCAAGAGAATTCATTGTTTAAACCTTAACATGTGAATTGGTTGCTACTATAACATGAGAAATTTTATGAGAAAGAATTGATGTTATGATGCTGGGAAAAGTGATTGAAATTATCATTGATCAAACTTATACACTTTGCTAGCATTCACACTTCATAAATTATTTCTTTTATCATTTACCTACTCGAGGACGGGTAGGAATTAAGCTTGGGGATGCTGATACGTCTCCAACGTATGTATAATTTATGAAGTATTCATGTTGTTATTTTATCATTCTTGGATGTTTTACAATCATTTTATAGCAACTTTATATCATTTTTTGGGACTAATTTATTGACCCAGTGCCCAGTGCGAGCTGTTGTTTTTTGCTTGCTTTTTACATCACAGGAAATCAATATCAAACGGAGTCCAAACACCGCGAAACTTTTTGGAGATTTTTTATGCACCAGAAGACATCCATTGGGTCAGAGCAGCACCTAGGGGTGCCCGAGGGGGCAACCCGCCAGAAGCCTGGGGCTCAGCGCGTCGGTGGGTCATGCCCACCTCGGTGGCCTCCCGCACCCCCTCTTTACCCTATAAATTCACAAATATTCCAAAATCCTTCGGGGTTAACCTTGATCAGAAGTTCCGCCACCGCAAGGATCTGTAGCCACCGAAAACCAATCTAGACCTGTTCCGGCACTCTACCAGAGGGGGAATCATCTCCGGTGGCCATCTTCATCATCCTGGCGGCCACCACGATGAGGAGGGAGTAGTCCACCCTCGGGGCTGAGGGTTTGTACTAGTAGCTATGTGTTTAATCTCCCTCTCTCTCTCTCTCTCTCTCTCTCTCTCTCTCGTGTTCTTGAGATGTCATGATCTTGATGTATCGCGGGCTTTGTTAATATAGCCGGTGTCGGTGTACTAGAGTAGGGGTACCCTAGTATCCCGAACTCGTGCACGGGCAGTCGCAGCACCCCGCGGCAAGGCTTGCCTGGTGACCGCCAAGGTCCTCCGCGGTCCCTTTGGAGACATTCAAGAACAAATTATTTAAGCCAAGAAGACAAGGCCCCGACAAGAGGAGCTTGCCGGGAAGGCCACTCGAGGCACCTAGAAGACAAGGCCCCGGCGAGAGGAGCTTGCCGGGAAGGCCCGGTGAGCGACAAGCTTCCGGACGCGACAAGGCAACAACCGTGGCAAGGCGCTTGCCGCGGCAGACTACCACTCCGTTCCTGCGCTCAGCACATCCACCAACGTGTCGCCATGGGACCTTTCCAGGCGCGCGTGGCAAGAGGCTGTGCGGCCAGCAGAGCGCGGTGGCAAGCGGTGCTGACAAGATTGCCATCGTGGCAAGCGGTGGTGTCCCTGACGGTCCCTTTCTGCACTGTTTAGCCGACTTAGACGGGCATTTAATGCCTTTGTCCCCTGCCGTCAGGGTTAGGTATGGGACACTGTACAAGTAGTTGTACCAACCACAACTCCTTTTACGTTTTTGCCCTTATCTACGTTGCCACCAGTCGGAGACCCCTTGAGCATATAAAAGGAGGCCCATGCGCAACGTAGGAGGGGTTCGGTTCATTCAAACCGAGAACTCCCACACTAGGTCTTGTAGCTCTCGGCGCCCTAGCAAGAACACAATACAATCGGACAAGCAGCAGTAGGAGTATTATCTCTCGGAGAGCTCGAAGCTGGGTAAACTGCGTGTGCTTCGCCTCGATCTGCTCTTCGTGCGATCTCCGCCCCCACCGAACCGAAAGGGGCTCGGTCCGCCGGCCCCATAGGTGTTCGTGGGTCAGATCAGCCTCCCCGACATCTTTGGCGCGCCAGGTAGGGGGCGTCGAGGCCGTGTGAACCTGATCCGGCGTTCACACGAGCAGCATCTTCATCATCTTCATCAACATGCCACCGAAGAAGAAGGCTTCGGCGGCAGCTGCTCCGTCCACGTCGAACCCACCACCACTGGAGCAAACGAGTGGTGGGGTAGACGCCGGCGGAAGAACGGGCGTCGACGAGGGAGGCCATGGTGCCGCCAAGTCCAAGGACAAGGCCGCGCAGACCTCGGCGTCCGTACATGCACCGCGCCCATCTCAGGAGGCGCGGGACCGACAGCATCATGGTGCTCGCAGTACCATACGTTCGTTGGGTCAAGATCGAGCTGGTGGATCCCGGGGCCCTCAAGACCAGCGCGCACGCCAACACGCTGGCACGAGCGAGGCACGATCGCCTGGATGGGATACTGCTCCTTCTAACATAGTGAGAAGTCCGAGCATATCCCGCTCCTCGCACCGCTTCGCCATCGCCGCCACCACTCTAGCGAAGCTTTGGCGAGAGCTCAATCGCTCTAGATTACCCTCCAACAGCCGACAAGGTCGATGAATGGAGGCCACCATCCAGAGTCTCATCGGCTTTGCCAACGGCGACACTCGCATGACAATCGACTACATCGCTGCCGCGGCGGGGCGACAAAACACGAGCCGGAGGCGATTTAAACCTGTGGGGTGCAACCACCATGCGCTCTCCACCCGAAGGCCAAGATCGCCAACTCGTCGGATCCACCTCGACAGCGACTCCACCGCGTCATCGGACCCACGAGCTCGTCGCGATCAGCGCCAAGTTCTTCACGAACGACAGCAGAAGACGCCGAACTCGCGCCGAGCGCCAAGAGAAGCGCGCGTCAATCCGACCAGCGCCGGGCCCTCTGTCGACATGCATGCGCCCGAAGAACCAGCGACTTGCCGACGCGTAGGTTGTCCTGCGTTCACTCATGAGCTGCGGCAAGTCCAATGGCCCAAAGAAGAAGAATTTCAAGCCAGATGTGCCAGAGAAGTACGACGGCAAGACGCACCCGTCGGAGTTCCTCAGCATCTACACCATTGCGGTGCAGGCTGCCGGGGGGCGAGACGACAAGATTCCGGCCAACTACTTCCCGCTGGTGCTCAAGCCCAATGTCAGATCTTGGATCATGCACTTGCCGGACAACTCCATATCCTCTTGGGCGGATCTGTGCCATCAGTTTGTCGGCGCCTTCACCGGTGGCCACAAGCCTCATGGCCAAGAGAGTGACCTTCATCTGCTCGCCCAGAAGGAAGGAGAGCCCCTGCGCAAGTACATTCAGAGATTCAGCCGTGTACAGCACAACATCCCAGACGCCCACCCCGCGGTAATCAGCGCGTTCCATCGAACGTCGCGCAACCGCAGGATGCGGAGGAGATGGCGATGTGTAAGATCGAGAGACGTCGATGAGCTCTATGCCTGGCCGACAAGTGTGCACGTCTTTGAAGGGAGAAGACTCCGGAGAGAATGTAGAAGCAGCAGGATCGACAAGGAGGAGGCAGCCCGGCAAAGAAGAGCCGGCGGCGGAATAACAGGAAAAGGAAAGGCAAAGATGTGCTAGTTGTTGAGCAGTCCGGCAACGGAGGTGGCGCCAAGAAAGCCAAAGTTGGTAGCTCCGGCAAGGAGGTTGCCGCGGGCACCAACTGCCAGGCTGTGGCGGTCGCCGACAAGCAGGACAGCTCCAACAAGCAGTATTGCAAGATCCACCACACCAAGGGCCATGATCTCCAGAGCTGCAAGAAGGTCGAGCAGCTTGTCGAGCAGCAGAAGGCTGAGTATGAGCGACGCGACAAGGAGAAGGCCCAGGAAGGTGCTGGAGGATCCGGCAAGAAACGTCCCGGCCGGGGAGGACGCCGCGGCAAGGCCAAGCAGCGGCAAGGAGACAGACCTCCCCGCGGCCGCGACAAGGATGAAGATGACGACGACGATGAAGACATGGATGATGACGAGGCCGATGAGCAGGAATTCCAGAAAGCCACAGAGGTCTTGTGCGTTGACGGCGGTGCTTCTCTGCATACTTCACACCGCCAACTCAAACAGTGGATGCGGGAAGTCAATGCGGCAGAACCATCCGTCGAGTCACGCAAGCCTCGAAATGGTCCAAGACGCCTATCATCTTTGATATTGAGGACCACCACGATCGCATAATCGCGGTCGGTGCTTGCCGATGTTGGTTTCGCCAACTATCCGCAACCTCAAGGTCACTAAGATGCTAGTTGACGGCGGGGCCGGCTTGAATCTGATCTCCTCCGCGGTGCTCCAGAAGCTTCAGATCCCTGACAGCGAGCTCGAAGAGACCGGCACATTCCAAGGAATCAATCCGGGAAGGAGCAAGCCAAAGGGAAAGATCACGTTGCCCGTGACATTTGGCAGCGAGTTGAACTTCAGGACTGAGAGGGTCACTTTTGACGTTGCTGATTTTCCATTGCCTTACAATGGGATACTTGGCCGTCCAGCACTCGCCAAGTTCATGGCAGCCTCTCATTATGCATACAACTTGCTCAAGATGCCCGGCCCGATAAGTGTCATTTCTGTCCCTGGCGACAAGAAGGATGCTCTTGTCTGCGCCGACAAGATCTACCGGGAAGCAGCAGCCGCAGCAGATCACAAGTCACTTGCCGTTGAAGCTCCCGGGGGGAAGAAGAAGACCAAGTCCGGCAAGAGCTCTGATGCCCACTCCGGCAAGCGCACCTCTTCGGAGTGCTACGCTACCGTCGAGGACGCACCAACGAGCTCCACCGGCAAGTATAAGAAGACGATGGCAGCTCCAGAGACCAAGAAGGTGTCCGCCAAGGAGGACGACACTGGTGGTACCTTCACCATCAGTGCCTCTCTCGACCCTAAATAGGAAAGCGCGCTCGTTGCTTTCCTGCGGGCGAACGTCGACGTGTTTGCATGGCAACCGTCCCGACATCCCCGTGTTCCTGTGAAAGTAATTGAGCACCATCTCGCTGCCTGTCCTCATCGCGCGCCCGTCAAGCGAAAAGTCGAAACAGCAAAGGGCGCCAAGAGTTCATAGCAGAAGAAATCAAGAAGTTGGAAGCAGCAGGCCTTGTCAGAGGAGTGCTCCATCCTACGTGGTTGGCCAATCCTGTAGTCGTGCGTAAGGCAAACGGAAAATGGAGGCTTTGTATCGACTTTACCGATATTAATAAAGCTTGTCCCAAAGACCCATTTCCCTTGCCGCGCATCGATCATACTGTTGACTCCACGGCCGGATGTGATTTGCTTTCATTTCTTGATGCGTACTCAGGATACCATCAGATCTTCATGGCAGAAGAGGATGAGGAGAAAACCGCATTCATCACCCCATGTGGCACATACTGTTTTGTACGGATGCCTTTCGGATTAAAGAATGCTGGTTCAACATTTGCAAGAGTAGTCCATCACGCTTTTGAGCCGCAAATACACAGAAATGTAGAAGCCTACATGGATGACATAGTGGTCAAAAGCAAGGACAGGGCAACTCTGATTCAAGACTTAGATGAAACCTTTGCAAATCTGCGCAAGATCAAACTCAAGCTCAACCCCGAGAAGTGCGTATTTGGAGTCCCTTCCGGCAAGCTTCTCGGGTTCTTCGTGTCTCAGCGGGGAATTGAAGCCAGTCCCGACAAGATCAAGGCCATTGAGCAAATTGAAGCACCAAAGCGCGTCAAGTATGTACGAAGACTTGCGGTTATGTAGCTGCTCTCGGAGGTTTATCTCTAGGTTCTGCTGAGTCGCCCGCCATTTTTCAAAATATTGAAAAGGCAGGTCCAATGAAATGGACTCGGAAGCGGAGGCTGCGCTGCAGACTTAAAGAGATACCTGTCCTCCACTCCAATACTTGTCGCACCTAAGCCACAAGAGAAGTTGCTGCTCTATATAGCGGCAACCAATCAAGTGGTTAGTGCTGCGTTAGTAGCGGAGAGGGAGGCGGATGATGAGCTAGCAACCACGGCGAGACATCCAGCGACAAGCGGGGGCTTCACCGCAAGCTCGTCCCGACAAGGATGGATCTGCTGCAGACATGTGAGAAGATGCGAAAAAGGATAGTGCAGCGCCAGTTTACTTTTGTCGGTTCCCTTCTGCGGGGGCTAGGTCAAGGTACTGGTGTGCGAAATTGCTTTTCGGTCTTCTCATGGCCTCGAAAAGCTGCGCCATTACTTTCAAGCACATGAGATCACAATCGCCACTCGCTTTCGTGAAGAGGATACTGCAAAATCCGGAAGCAACAGGCAGGATTGTCGAGTGGGCACTTGAACTGCAAGCTTTGGCCTCAAGTTTGAGAGCACTTCAACTATCCAAAGCGAGCATTGGCAGAGTTCATAGCAGAATGGACGCCAACACAAGATGAAGAAATTCGAAGCTTGAGCATCCCGTCAAGGAAGCAAGCAAAGAATGGCTTATGTACTTTGATGGTGCCTTCTCGCTGCAAAGGCGCCGGTCTTGAGGCGTGCTACTTGTCGCACCCACCGGAGAGCACCTCAAGTACATAGTCCAGATGCACTTTCCCAAGGAGCAAGCAACAAACAATACTGCAGAGTATGAAGGTTTGCTTGCCGGCCTCAGGATCGCAGTGGACCTTGGGATTAAAAAGCTCATTGTCAGGGGTGACTCACAGCTTGTCATCTGTCAAGTGAACAAGGATTATCAGAGTCCATTGATGGAAGCCTATGTTGATGAAGTGAGAAAGCTAGAAGAGCACTTTGACGGCCTACAGATGGAACATGTTCCAAGAGCTCAGAACGATATTGCTGATGGCTTGTCAAAGTGCACCGCTCTCAAGTTACCTGTGGAACCAGGGATCTTTGTGCTCAAGCTGACTCAACCATCTGTAACACCATCAACTGGACAGAACAAGAAAAGGAAGTTGGTTTCTGGTGACTATTTTCCGGCAGAGCTCCCCGAAGCCGCCGCCAAGAAGGTCCCCAAGATCAACACCGATACTGCTGAGGAGTAGTCTGCTCCGACAAGCCCAAGGGTTTGTATCGTTGAAGCAGACGCTCCCGACAAGTTTTGCTCCAGCAAGCTTGCCGGGGAACGTCAAGCTACGGCTGAGCCGCAGGTTCTCGCCGTGGAAGCGGATGTTCCCAGCAGCAGCAGATGTGCCTTTAGTCCTTGTTGTCGAGCCGCAAGCTCCAAAGATGGGCACAAAGAGATTGTCCATTTTCTTGAGCAGGAGAACTTCCCAAGAGCAAGAAGAAGCGGAAAGAGTAGCCCGGCAGTCAAGTATGTACCAGTTTGTCGACAACACTGCATGTAAAGAAGACTCAACGGTGTGAAATTGAAGTGTATTCACCGGGAAGATGGATGAAGCTGTTGGCGAGATACATGGAGGCATATGTGGTCACCACATTGGCGCAAGAGCACTTGCCAAAAGCATTCCGGCAAGGTTTCTTTTGGCCAACAGCCCTCCAGATGCAATCGCACAAGTAACCAAGTGTGAAGCGTGCGGTTCCATTCCAGCAGATACACCAGCCAGCTCAAGCTCTCCAGACGATCCCTTTATCCTGGCCATTTTGATGCGGGGCTCGACATCCTCGGCCCCTTTCCTCGAGTTGTCGGGGCTTTGAGTACTTATACGCTGTAATCGACAAGTTCACAAAGTGGCTGGAAGTGGAAGCGATGAGGAAGGTGACAACACGGTCGTGATCAAGTTCTTCAGTCGATTGTTTGCCGCTTTGGGATTCCTAACAGGATCATCACCGACAACGGCACACAATTCACGAGCCGCACCTTCATGCAAGACGCCCAAGATCTTGGCGCCAAGGTCTGCTTCGCTTCTGTTGCTCATCCGAGAAGCAACGGTCAAGCGGAGAGGGCAAATGCTGAAGTGCTGCGAGGGCTCAAGACCAGAACTTTCGACAGGCTGCACAAGTGCGGAAAAAACTGGATTGAGGAGCTGCCGGTGGTTCTTTGGTCGATCAGGACGACGCCAAATCGAGCCACTGCCCATCACCTTTCGCTCTAGTCTATGGAGCAGAGGCAGTTCTCCCCACGGAACTCGTATACGGGTCACCTCGAGTGCTCGCTTATGATGAGCTTGAGCAAGAGCAGCTGCGACAAGATGACGCACTGCTCCTTGAGGAGGACCGTCTTCAGTCATTGACGAGCTGCTCGTTATCGCAAGCTTTGCGCCGCTACCATAGCCGCAGTTAGTACCGAAGTCTCGAGGAAGGCGACCTTGTTCTTCGCGTTCAGTCCGCCAAGAATTCCAACAAGTTGACGCTGGTGGGAAGGCCCTTACCGGGTGAGATGAGTCACTAGGCTCAAGCGCTGTCCTCCTTGAGACCGAAGATGGCATTCCGGTGAGCAACTCTGGAACATTGAGCATCTTCGTAAGTTTTACCCGAGAAGCGCGGTTGCGGAACCTGTTCCGCAACCACCTTTTGTACAATTCTTGCCGATGTTGCATGTAATCCTTTGTACAAAGCCGGCGCGCAGACCCGATGCATCAAGAAGCTCATGTGCTCTGCACATCTTGTCAATTTCATGCTTACTACTTTATTTTTGCATGCATTATCTGACACTTTGTGCAGCACCTACCCCGGTAAGCAATAACGAGCCATAAGGCTCCATATCTTTATTTTCTCTTCTTTCTCTCTCTCAAAGAAAGGAAGGTGTTCCCTCGCACACAAGTTTGCCGGGGGGAAGGAGAAGATAATGGTGTGGACCAGACGTCGTTCAAGGAAGTTTTGCCTTACCGGGAAGCAAACGACAGAAAAGCTAAGTTGCCAAAGTTTGAGCAATCAGTTTTAAAATTTTAAGTTATCTTCCTCGAACGACCGTATTTTGTATCGAAAACACATGTGCGGAGGAACCAACTCGTAGCTAGTTGCGCCCTTACTTTGTTTCGAGTCCGCTCAACAACTTAAGTGAGCTGCAACTAGTTGCGACAAGGTTGCTTGTCGGAGCGGCACCGCCAAAGAAGTCTTGACGTTCCGCTTTCAGCGCTTCCATGCAAGGGTGCCCGCGCCGACAAGTTCCCTAAAAGCGTAAGGCAAAAACATACAAAGGAAGGACTCAAGTAAAGGAAATAACGTTGCAATCATTGCCCGAGATAGAGTTATATTACAAAATAGCTTGTCCCAGCTCTAATAGATTGTTCTCCTAACATGACCAGCAGCGACAAGGAAAAGATAAAGCAGGCGCCCTAATCTACGCGGGTCGCCATCAACCCTCTTGATCCCGCTCACCCTGTCCACAATGGTGCGACAAGGGCCTTGAGCGCCTCCACATCAGCATCCGGCGGCAAGGACTTGAGGATTGGCGAAGCTTAACGCTTGATTGCGGAAGGCCACCTTCATCGGCACCTTACGAAGAGCTCCCGACAGATCCGGCGCGACTCGTCGGCCAGCTGCTTTGGAATCTCTTCCGGAGTCGTTGGAGAGCCGCCACCACGCCTTGAAGAACAAGCTGAGCTTGGCGCTGGGCTGGAGGTGCTCATCGGAGGAGTATCCGAGATCCACCATCCCAGCTCCATCAGCTCCACAGCCGATGGCGGCGGCAATATTCACGAGACCCTCGGTCCAGTGCTCCACGTTCTCTTTGAAGGTGTTCTGGGCGGTCGTGGCACTCGTCAGCAGCGCCTCGTCGGCCTTGATCTTCTCCAACAAGGCCACCTCCCGCTCCTTGGCGCCTTCCAGCGTCTGCATCAAAGTAGTCAGCTTCAGCTCAAGATCTGCCTTGGAGTCCTTGGCGGCGCCGAGCTCCTTGCTCCTCTCGGCGAGACGGCCCTGCAGCTCGCCGAGAGTGTAGGCGTCCTTCTCGCGCTCGTGCTTGAGTGCAGCAAGCTCCTCGCCGCTCTTCTGGAGGTTGGCCTCCAGCTGCGTCACCTTTGTCTCCAACTCCTTCTTGGCGGCCTCGGTAGCTGCGGCAGCATCCCTCGCTTCCTTGAGAGCTCCGCAAATGTTTGCTCGCGCGCGGCAAGCTCTTCCTCATGGCTGTCAAGATTGATCTTCCGCTGCGCCAGCTCGCCTTCTTGCGCAGACAGCTTCTCGGCAGCAAGCCGCTGCCGCTCCTCAACCTCAGCCTTCTCGAGGATGAAGGCTGTGCGCTCCTCAGCGAGTCGCTCCCGCTCCTCTGTCAAGGACCGGAGAGCTTCTTGATTGGTGCCCGGAGCTCCTCCGCTTCTCTATATCTGCTCCGCCTTGACAAGCGCTTCCGGATTCCAACTTGGCTTGTCGGGCGCGGTAGAGCGACAGCGAGATTCCATAGCAGCTGCTCCTCCTCGGACTTCGCCACGCTGCTGCTTGGCGCGTCGACCAGTGTCAGCCAGCGAGGCGAGCAGCTCTTCGTCAAAGGTCTCCCCTCGATCGGCGCCACAGGCTCGACGCCTGGGGAGCTTGATGAAGACGCCATCGCCGCCTTGAGATAGGCGCCAGTCGAGGCTCTTGAGCTGGCGCTGCAAAGAGCGGCGGAGGATCGGCGATCGGTGTAGGCGCTGGCGCTCCTGCGGCCTCGGGGCCGTCGGTCGATCGCTGACCCCGCGCCCGGCTGCTGGCGGCAGCCTTGGCGGCCTCTTCGCGGCGGGCTCGTCGGCGCCAGCTTCCTCCTCGGCGGCAATGGCGTCGTCGGTGTTGCAAGACGTCTTCCTCGCTGGCGACCTCGGTGTCCATCGGCCCCGTGGCAGATGGATCTGACGACAAGAAAATGAAGAAAAATCAAGCAGATATTCAAAGAGAAAATCAGAAGAAAAGGAACCCAAGGGAAGTTTTCAGGCAAGAAGATTACCTGCACTTGGATCTGCAGCCATGGTCTCAGCCGCCGGAGGGTCGCTGGTGCCATCTCTTGCCGGAGAGCCGCCCCTTGTCGGAGAAGCCTCCCTTGCCGGAGAGGGCTCCCTTGCCGGGGGATCCTCCCTTGGCGGTGTAGTTGAAGCAGACGGCATGTCAGGAGCAGCTTCAGGGCACTCCTGGTGAGGCTGTTCTGCTCCTACACAAATCAACAGTCAGATATCAGCAAATAAAGAGCACCCATGCACGCCTAACAGCAGGAAGAAAACCATGCACTTACGCTGGGGGCTGCGCTGTGGGCTGCTCTGAGGAAGGGTTGCCGGGTCCGGCAAGGAGGTCTCGGACGCGCCTCCCGCTGCTGCAGTGGGTTCATCCTCGATGACGATCACCGGGACCTTGGCTCTCTTCGACGCTCTCTGGGCCAGCGTCCTGAAAAGGAATAGGTTCAGAATGAAGCAAATCAGATACAAGACAAAGCAACAAAATTGAAGAAATACAAGCACAACACTGAAGCTTACTCTTCTTCTTCCTCGTCGGAGCTGAGCGCGGAGAGATCAAATTCTGGCTCGCCTCCGGTGCGACGAGGCGGAGGAGTGGGTTCCCTTGGCCGCTTGGCCGGAGCAGCAGCGGTGGCCTGGGAGGGCCCCGCTCCAGTTACTGCAGCAGCGTGAGGTGCTCCCGCGGCAACAGTGCTTGCCGCGGTGGAGCGCGTCGCGCGGCGCGACGGCTGTTGGCCCGTCTGCCGCCCCGTTTCGTCTCCAGCCTTGCGGAGACGCCTTCTTGGTGGAGCTGGGGGCTCCGCTCGCGGCAAGCTGCTAGATGGTGGGGAGGAGGCGCCCTCGACGGGCTCACTCGACTCGGCTTCAGGTTCGGCAAGCTCCTCCTCGCCGCAAACTCCCTTCGCTCGACAAGGCTTGCCGCCTCTGCTGCGTCTGCCTCCTCCACGGTGAACCCGAATTCGCCAGCGGCAGCAGCTGCTGCCGCCTCTTCCAGCCTGGTGGCGATGCGCTGCATCTCGTCGTCGGTGGTGTCGCGGGTGAGGCCCTTCTGCTCATCGGGGCGGATCGGCACTTCTTCCAAGCTAACGAAGAACACCCGCACGACGTCATCGGCAGGCTCTTGCCAGGTTGGGACAATTCCATGCGAGTCGCACGACGGCATCATTGCACGGATGCGGTCGAGCGAGGAATTATTGCACAATGGAACGACTCCCCTCGGCAACCTGAACCATTCGGGATGATTAGGGTCGTGCTTGAACAGCTCCAGGAGCATCGCATCCAACTCCAAGACAGTGAAATTGAAGTTGAGGCCCGGGCGCAGCCTCATGATATCCGCCGCATTCTGGAACTCCCAAGCAGGTCTCCTCCTCTCCTGCAAGGGGGCGATGCGGCGGCGAAGGAAATCTGCGCCCACGGCGCCTATAGTAAGTCCGGCAAGCCTGAGGCGCAGGATCCGAGTGACGACAATCTTCAATCTAGCATCTTCCGGCGCCAAGTTGCTCCAATCGTTGCCGCGCACTATTGGGGTTTGGCGTTGGGCGGTAAATGGCTGCGGGTTCTCCTCTATGATCCAACACCAATCTGCCCTCCACTCTTCCCACTTGCTGCGGAGCTCTCCTTCCAGATAGGCTTCCTTCTTGCCGATCCTTGAGACCCAAGCGATTCCTCCGGCAAGTGGCTCTCCTCTCTCGACTCGGGGCATGAAGAAGTGGCGGAAGAGGGCTACGTTTGGGTGGACTCCGACAAAGTTTTCGCAAAGATGTGCGAAAACTGCCATGGTCAGGACAGCATTGGGGGTGAAGTCAAGGAGGCGGAACCCGTAGGTGTTCATGATATCGCAGAAGAATTCAGAAAAGGGCGGGCAGAGCCCGCAATAGAAGAACAGTGTGAAGAAAGGGTACCCAGTTGGGGCTAATTCCGAAGCAGCAGCTGGTAGTACCTTCGTCTTGTGAATGCGCGCGTCTCCGTCGACTGAAGAGGTAGTAGTTCTCCCTCGGCTCCCTTGCGGCGAAATGGGGAAGATAGCCGCTCCTTTCGCGGCGCCATGAGCCAGCTGCGCCTCGGCCGACTTCATGCCCTTCCCTTGTCGGCTTTCGAGCCATGGCGGAGGTGGTGGGGAGGTCGACGGCGTTGGTGGTCTTGGTGGCGATGAAAGTGAGCGCTACTCTCTTCAGACTTGGGAAGAAGGGGAGCAGCGGTGGTTTCGAGATTGGACAGCAAATGGCGAGGTGGGCGTTACGCCTGTTTCCCCTGTTTATAAGGAGGAGAGGGGCGGACGTTCCGCTTTCGAATAAAAAAACCCCCGATCTCTCCCACGATGCCGCATCCGACGCGTCTTTGTTCGTGGGGGCGTGGTGGGTCCAGAGAGTTATGGCGTGACCCAGGCAGCGCGTGACCGTGCCTGTTTTGGGCCTGCCCAACAGCTTCGGCACCGTGTGTGGCCCAGCCCGGGGCTCTGTCGGTGTACTAGAGTAGGGTACCCTAGTATCCCGAACTTCGTGCCGGGCGATCGCAGACACCAGCAAAGGCTTGCCTGGTGACCGCCAAGGTCCTCCACGGTCCCTTTGGAGCCATTCAAGAACAAAGTATTTAAGCCAAGAAGACAAAGCCCCGGCAAGAGGAGCTTGCCGGGAAGGCCACTCGAGGCACCTAGAAGACAAGGCCCCGGCGAGAGGAGCTTGCCGGGAAGGCCCGGTGAGCGACAAGCTTCCGGACGCGACAAGGCAACAACGCGGCAAGGCGCTTGCATGGCAGACTACCACTCCGTTCTGCGCTCCAAAGACATCCACCAACGTGTCGCCATGGGACCTTTCCAGGCGCGCGTGGCAAGAGGCTGTGCGGCTAGCGGAGCGCGGTGGCAAGCGGTGCTGACAAGATTGCCATCGTTGCAAGCGGTGGCGTCCCTGACGGTCCCTTTCTGCACTGTTTAGCCGACTTAGACGGGCATTTAATGCCTTTGTCCCCTGCCGTCAGGGTTAGGTATGGGACACTGTACAAGTAGTTGTACCAACCACAACTCCTTTTACGTTTTTGCCCTTATCTACGTTGCCACCTGTCGGAGACCCCTTGAGCATATAAAAGGAGGCCCATGCGCAACATAGGAGGGGTTCGGTTCATTCGAAACCAGAGAACTCCCACGCTAGGTCTTGTAGCTCTCAGCGCTCCCTAGCAAGAACACAATACAATCAGACAAGCAGCAGTAGGAGTATTATCTCTCCGGAGAGCTTCGAAGCTGGGTAAACTGCTCGTGTGCTTCGCCTCGATCTGCCCTTCGTGCAATCTCCGCCCCCCACCGAACCAAAAGGGGCTCGGTCCGCCGGCCCCATAGGTGTTCGTGGGTCAGATCAGCCTCCCCGACAGCCGGATCATATGGTGTTTTCCCCTCTCTATCTTGTTGTGATGAATTGAGTTTTTCCCTTTGAGATTTCGTTGTTATCGGATTGAATAATTTTATGGATTTGAGAACACTTGATATATGTCTTGCAATTGAACACTCGTGGTGACAATGGGGTATCGTATTGATTCACTTGATATATGTTTTGGCACTCAACTCACGGATTCCCGAGGTGACATTGGGGTAATCTATGCATAGGGGTTGATGCACGTTCTTTTCTTTGTTTCTCCGATAGAAATCTTGGGGCACTCTTTGAAGTTATTTGTGTTGGATTGAGTATTATGAATATGAATTTGCTTTGGTGTTATTTTAGTACTAACTCTAGGATAGATTGAATGGAAATAATAGCTTTGTGTTATTTTAGTACGAACTGTTGAATAGATCGAACAGAAAGAATAGCTTTGAGGTGGTTTCGTACCCTACAAACAATTTATTCTTATGTTCTCCACTAGATAGGAACTTTGGAGTGATTCTTCATCGCACTTTGAGGGGTGGTTATATAATCCAATTATATTAGCACTGTTGGGAGATTGCACTAGAGAAAGTACGGATGCTAGGCCTCATTTTCAAGCATTGCAATACCATTTTTGTGCCCGTTTACTATTTGCTACCTTGCTGTTTTTATTTATTCAGATTATAAAGTATATTTCTACCATCCATATTGCACTTTTATCACCATCTCTTCGCCGAACTAGTGCACCCATACAATTTGCCATTGTATTTGGTGTGTTGGGAACACAAGATATTTCTTGTATTTGGTTGCAAGGTTGTTTGAGAGAGACCATCTTCATCCTAGACCTCTCATGGATTGATAAACCTTAGGTCATCCACTTGAGGGAAAATTGCTACTGTCCTACAAAATTCTGCGCTTGGAGGCTCAACACGTGTCTACAATAATAAAGTTGCGTAGTAGACATCAGGTATAAGGCATGGAAAAGTTATATTAAAGTAGCTAAAATGCGAAAACGAAATATGAATTGGTTTGCAACAGTACTTAGAGTAGTAATTTGCTTTATTATACTAACAGATCTTACCGAGCTTTCTGTTGAGTTTTGTGTGGATGAAGTGATGAAAGATCGAGGAGGTCTCGATATGAGGAGAAGGAGGAGAGGCAAGAGCTCAAGCTTGGGGATGCCCAAGGCACACCAAGTAAAAATTCAAGGAGACTCGAGCGTCTAAGCTTGGGGATGCCCCAGAAGGCATCCCATCTTTCTTCAACAAGTATCGGTATGTTTTCATCTTTGTTTCGTTCATGTGATATGTGTGAATCTTGGAGCGTCTTTTGTGTTTATTTTTCACTTTTCTTTTATGCACCATGCTGGTATGAGATAGTCCATGGTTTATTTATAGAATGCTCATTGCACTTCACTTATATCTTTTGAGTATGGCTTCATAGAATGCTTCATGTGCTTCACTTATATCATTTGAAGTTTGGATTGCCTGTTTCTCTTCACATAGAAAACCGTTATTTGTAGAATGCTCTTTTGCTTCACTTATATTTGTTAGAACATGGCCTTTTGTAGAAAGAATTAAACTCTCTTGCTTCACTTATATCTATTTGGAGAGTCAAAAGGAATTGGCCATTTGCATGGTTAGTCATGAAATCCTACATAAAACTTATGGATCACTGAATATGATATGTTTGATTCCTTGCAGTAGTTTTGCGATATATAGATGGAATATGTGGGAGGTACTAGTAAACGGTTGTGGTTAGTAAGAATATTGGTGTTAAGGTTTGTGATTCCGATGCATGCACGTATAGTCTCTCGTTATGCTATGAAGTTGGAGCATGATTTATTATTGATTGTCTTCCTTATGAGTGGCGGTCGGGGACGAGCGATGGTCTTTTCCTACCAATCTATCCCCCTAGAGGCATGCATAGTGGTACTTTGCTTCGAGGGCTAATAAACTTTTGCAATAAGTATATGAGTTCTTTATGACTACTGTGAGCCTATGGATTATACGCACTCTTAACTTTCCACAATTTGCTAGCCTCTACGGTAGAGTGCATTGCCCTTTCTCACCTCGAGAGTTGGTGCAAACTTCGCTGGTGCATCCAAACCTCGTGATATGATACGCTCTATCACACATAAGCCTTATTATATCTTCCTCAAAACAGCCACCATACCTACCTATTATGGCTTTTCCATGTCCATTCTGTGATATATTGCCATGCAACTTCCAGCACCTCCGTTTGATGACTTGAGCATTCATTGTCATATTGCTTTGCATGATCATGTAGCTGACATAGTGTTTGTGGATCAGCCACCGTTCATCATTTTTTATACATGTTACAATAGATCCTTGCACATCCTGGTACATGCCAGAGGCATTCATATAGATTCATACTTTGTCATAAGTATCGAGTTGTAATTTTTATTCCTTATGAGTTATAAGTAAATAGAAGTGCGATGATCATCATTATTCATTTTTAGAGTAGCGCCCCAGTGAGGAAAGGATGGCGGAGACTATGATTCCCCCACAAGTCGAGATGAGAATCCGGACAATGAGAGAAGAAAAAAGAAAAAAAAGGAAAAAAAAGAAAGAAGAAAAGAAAGAAAAAAATAAAAAAATAAAAAAACAAAGAGAGAAGGGGCATTGTTAGTATCCTTTACCACACTTGTGCTTCAAAGTAGCACCATGTTTTTCATATAGACAGTCTCCTATTTAGTCACTTTCATATACTAGTGGGAATTTTTCATTATATGATTAGATGCACACCCACTTAGTTTTCATATTGAGCTTTCATACACTTATAGCTCTTAGTGCATTCGTTGCATGGCAATCCCTACTCCTCACATTGATATCAATTGATGGGCATCTCCATACCCCGTTGGTTACCCGCGTCGATGTGAGACTTTCTTACTTTTTGTATTCTTTATATTTACCCCTATCATCATACTCTATTCCACCTATAGTGCTATATCCATGGCTTGCGCTCATGTATTGCGTGAGGGTTGAAAAAGCTGAAGCGCGTTAAAAAGTATGAACCAATTGCTCGGCTTATCATCGGGGTTGTGCATGATAAATACTTTGTGTTAAGAAGACAGAGCATGACAAGACTATATGATTTTGTAGGGATAACTTTCTTTAGCGTTGATATTTTGATAGACATGATTGTTTGTTAGGATGCCTGAGTATTGATGTCTTTATGTCAAATTATAGACTATTGCTTTGAATTATTTATGTCTTAGTATTCATGCCATAATTAAATATATGATCAACTTTATGCTAGGTAGCATTTCACATCAAAAATTATCTTTTTTATCATTTACCTGCACGAGGACGAGCAAAAATTAAGCTTGGGGATGCTGGTACGTCTCCGTCGTATCTATAGTTTTTGATAGTTTCATGCCAATATTATACAACTTTCACATGTTTTTGGCAACTTTTTATATGATTTATTGGACTAACCTATTGATCCAGTGCCTAGTGCCAGTTCATGTTTGTTGCATGTTTTTTGTATCGCAGAAAATCCATATCAAACAAAGTCCAAATGCAATAAAATTTTACATAGACTTATTTTGGAATATATGTGATTTTTGGGAGTTAGAATCACCGCAAACGGGGGCCCACACAGCCCACAAGACACCAGGGCACACCCCAGGTGCCAGGCGCGTTGTGGTGGGTGATCACCTCGTATGTCGGTTGCAACTCTACTTCGGGCGCAAGGAAGCTTATATCCGTAAAAAAATAGTGTTAAAATCTCAGCGCAATCGGACTTATGGATCTCCGGGAATATAAGAAACGGTTTTCGGCCAGATCTGGAGAGCGTGAAACAGAAGAGAACAGAGAGGGAGATCCAATCTCGGAGGGACTACCGCCCCTCCGCCGCCATGGAGGCCATGGACCAGAGGAGGAACTCTCCTCCCATCTAGGGGGGAGGCCAAGGAAGAAGAAGAAGGAGGGGGCTCTCTCCCCCTCTCTCCCAGTGCCGCCGGGGCAAGGATCGTGACGGCGATCTACATCAACAATCTTGCTACCGTCAACGCCAACTTTCTCCCCCTCTATGCAGCGGTGTAACACATCTTCTCCCTGCTGTAATCTCTACTTAAACATGGTGCTCAACTCCATATATTATTTCCCAATGATCTATGGTTATCCTATGATGTTTGAGTAGATCCGTTTTGTCATGTGGATTAATCGTGATCTTGGTTGGTATGATTGTATATTTTATTTATGGTGCTGTCCTATGGTGCCCTCCGTCTCATGCAAACGTGAGGGGTCCCCGATGTAGGGTGTTGCAATATGTTCATGGTTTGCTTATTATCAGTGTTGCGGGCGTGACAGCAGCCTAAACGCGGATAAGTAGGTTATGGCGTATGGGATAAAGAGGACTTGATACTTAATGCTATGGTTGGGTTTCATGACCTTAATGATCTTTAGTTTTTTCGGATGCTTTCTAGGGGTCCAATCGTAAGCGCATATGATCCAAGTAGAGAAAGTATGTAAGCTCATGCCTCTCCCTCATATAAAATTGCAAGAATGATTACCGGTACTTGTTATCGATTGCCTAGGGACAAATTACTTTGTTGTTGACAAAAGCTATCTACTTTCATTACCTTGCAATTTATTTGTAGTTTTATTCTCGCAAAGTACTCGTAGTTTTATTCTTGCAAAATAGTTTCATACTTGTTCTAGGTAAAGCAAACGTCAACTGTGCGTAGAGTTGTATCGGTGGTCGATAGAACTTGAGGGAACATTTGTTCTAACTTTAGCTCCTCGTTGGGTTCGACACTCCTATTTATCAAAAAAGGCTACAAATGATCCCCTATACTTTTGGGTTATCAGTAACTAGTAACAAAACTGAGCAAAACGGTATTGCAATGCTTGAAAACAAGGCCTAGGGTTCATACTTTCACTAGTGAAAATTCTCTCAACAATGATATCATAATTGGATCATATAACAATCCCTCAACGTGGAACAAAGAATCAACCCAAAGTTTCTATCAGAGAACGCAGGATGAAAACGTGCATCAACCCCTATGCATAGATTACCCCAATGTCACCTCGGGAATCCGCGAGTTGAGTGCCAAAACATACATCAAGTGAATCAATAGAACATCCCATTGTCACCACAGACACCCATCGCAAGACATACATCAAGTGTTCTCAAATCCAATACTCAATCCAACATAACGAAACCTCAAAGAGCAAGACTCAATTCATCACAAGAAGGTACAGGGGGAGAAACACCATATGATCCAACTATAGTAACAAAGCTCGCGGTACATCAAGATCATGCCAAATCCAGAACACCGAGAGAGAGAGAGAGAGAGAGAGAGAGAGAGATCAAACACATAGCTACTGGTACATACCCTCAACCCCGAGGGTGAATGATACGTCTCCAACGTATCTATAATTTTTTATTGTTCCATGCTATTATATTATTTGTTTTGGATGTTTATGGGATTTATTATGCACTTTTATATTATTTTTGGGACTAACCTATTAACCGGAGGCCCAGCCCAAATTGTTGTTTTCTTACCTATTTCAGTGTTTCGAAGAAAAGGAATATCAAACGGAGTCCAAAGGGAATGAAAACTTCGGGAGAGTTATTTTTGGAACGGAAGCAATCCAGGAGACTTGGAGTAGACGTCAGGGAAGCTTCGAGGTGGCCACGAGGCAGGGAGGTGCGCCTGCCCCCCTGGGCACCCCCCCCCCCAACCTCGTGGCTCCCCTGACCGACTTCTTTCACCTATATATATCCATATACCCTAAAAACATCGGGGAACAATAGATCGGGAGTTATGCCGCCGCAAGCCTCTGTAGCCACCAAAAACCAATCGGGACCCTGTTCCGGCACCCTGCCGGAGGGGGGATCCCTCAACGGTGGCCATCTTCATCATCCCGGTGCTCTCCATGACGAGGAGGGAGTAGTTCACCCTCGGGGCTGAGGGTATGTACCAGTAGCTATGTGTTTGATCTCTCTCTCTCTCTCGTGTTCTTGAGGTGGTACGATCTTGATGTATCGCGAGCTTTGCTATTATAGTTGGATCTTATGATGTTTCTCCCCCTCTACTCTCTTGTAATGGACTGAGTTTTCCCTTTGAAGTTATCTTATCGGATTGAGTCTTTAAGGATTTGAGAACACTTGATGTATGTCTTGCATGTGCTTATCTGTGGTGACAATGGGATATTCATGTGATCCACTTGATGTATGTTTTGGTGATCAACTTGCGAGTTCCGCTCATGAACTTATGCATAGGGGTTGGCACATGTTTTCATCTTGACTCTCTGGTATAAACTTTGGGGCACTCTTTGAAGTTCTTTGTGTTGGTTGAATAGTTGAACCTGAGATTGTGTGATGCATATCGTATAATCATACCCACAGATACTTGAGGTGACATTGGAGTATCTAGGTGACATAAGGGTTTTGGTTGATTTGTATCTTAAGGTGTTATTCTAGTATGGACTCTTGAATAGATCGATCCAAAAGAATAACTTTGAGGTGGTTTCGTACCCTACCATAATCTCTTCGTTTGTTCTCCGCTATTAGTGACTTTGGAGTGACTCTTTGTTGCACGTTGAGGGATAGTTATATGATCCAGTTATGTTATTATTGTTTAGAGAACTTGCACTAGTGAAAGTATGAACCCTAGGCCTTGTTTCAACGCATTGCAATATCGTTTACGCACACTTTTATCGTTAGTTACCTTGCTGTTTTTATTTTTTCAGATTACAAAAACTCATATCTATCATCCATATTGCACTTGTATCACCATCTCTTCGCCGAACTAGTGCACCTATACAATTTACCATTGTATTGGGTGTGTTGGGGACACAAGAGACTCTTTGTTATTTGGTTGCAGGGTTGTTTGAGAGAGACCATCTTCATCCTACGCCTCCCACGGATTGATAAACCTTAGGTCATCCACTTGAGGGAAATTTGCTACTATCCTACAAACCTCTGCACTTGGAGGCCCAACAACGTCCACAAGAAGAAGGTTGCGTAGTAGACATCAAGCTCTTTTCTGGCGCCGTTGCCGGGGAGGTGAGTGCTTGAAGGTATATCTTTAGATCTTGCAATCAAATTTTTTAGTTTCTTGTTTTATCACTAGTTTAGTTTATAAAACAAAACTACAAAAAATTGGAATTAAGTTTTCCTCATATGCTTCGTCTTTTTAATATCTTTCGTGAGAATGATGGAAAGGAAAATTGTGCTCAAATGCTAGAAGAAGAAGTCTATAAAATGTTTGGCACTAAATCTTTGAATGATGAGCATGATTGCAATGTTGTTAGTAAGAACTCCTTGAATATCCATAGTACTAATGATTATTGCACTAGTCATGATGAAAATGTCTCTTATAAGCATGTCTACTTTTGTGTTGTGCATAGAGTTTGAAAATACACACCAATTAGGGAAAATAGAGTTTGTAAGAGGCATAAGTATTTGGAAACTAAATGGTTGCAAGAAAGGCTAGATGTTTATGCTGAAAATTTAAAATTTCTTCGCCATACTTGTGAACTTTGCAATGAACATGGTCATTTAAATATCAAATGCAAATTGTTTCATGATCGAATCGTGTCCAAAAATTGTGATGACTTGATTTCCCTTGCACATCATAATGAACTTAGTTTACTTTTGGGTTATGAAGAAATGAAACGTCAAACTAAGCATATTCCAGAATATAACCTTGAGGAATTCCTCGATATTGATCTAGAAGAAATTTATATGTATTGTGCGGTGAATTGCATTGAAAATCCTTATATTGCCAATTACATAAAGAAAAGAAAACAAATAGAAGATGAAGAGAATACTAACGAAAGGGAAGAGACTTCCCAATATTCTCCTATTATTTCTTATGATGAATCAGGTAACGAGGAGGAGCCTTCTATTCAACCAATCTCATTAATAAGGAGCTCCAAAAAGAGGATTGAACCCACACATGATGTGAAGAAGAAAAAGAAAAGATGGAGAAGCAAAGGTAGAAAGGTATCTCTCCCAAATGATGTTGCTCCTATTACCCATTGTGATGATTATAATTGCTATACTATTGGTGCCATCCATACTATTAATGATGAGAGTGATTATGCTTATGATATGAAAAGGCCCAAGCTTGGGGATGCTATGTTTGATGAAGATGATGTTTTTGAGAATATATTTGCTGCAATTAATGTTTGTCCCAAGCTTGGGGATGCTACGTTTAATGAATATGATATTTTTAGTCTCCCAAGTTTTGATATGCAAATTTATAATGATGATAGCATGCCTCCTACTTATGATGATTATATTGATGAAAGTGGGTTTGGAAGAGTGTCAACTTTAGGAAGTAATGATCCCACTATTTTGGAGGACGTTGAATCTTATTATGATAATTATGAAATTGGATTTGGAGAGGTCATGACTTTATTTAGTGATGAATCCACTATTTCGGAAGAGGTTTCAATTGATTATGATGAGAACCAAGTTGCTACTTATGATGATTATTGTGATGAAACTTATGCTATAAAAAGTAGTGATGATTATATTTATAAAACTTGTCATGATTATGATTACCCTTGTTCTGAACATTACTCATTTAACGCGGAAACAATTTATAGTATTCGAGTCTCTTATGATACTTCCACTATTCCGAATGAGAAGAATTTTGCTTATGTGGATAAATTTTCTATGCTTGTGGATCATGAAAAGAATGCTTTAGGTGCTGGTTATATTGTTGAATTCATTCATGATGCTACTGAAAATTATTATGAGGGAGGAATATATGCTTGTAGGAATTGCAATAATATCAAGTTTCCTCTCTATGTGCTTAAAGTTTTGAAGTTATGCTTGTTTTGCCTTCCGATGCTAGTTGATTATTGTTCCCATAAGTTGTTTGCTCACAAAATCCCTATGCATAGGAAATGGGTTAGATATAAATGTGCAAGTCATATTCTTCATGATGCTCTTTTTATGTTTCAATTCTTATGTCTTATGTGAGCATCATCAAAATCATCATGTCTAGCTAGGGGCGTTAAACGTTAGCTTGTTGGGAGGCAACCCAATTTTATTTTTGTTCTTTGCTTTTTGCTCCTGTTTAGTAATAAATAATTCATCTAGCCTCTGTTTAGATGTGGTTTTATGTTTTAATTAGTGTTTTTGCCAAGTAAAACCTATAGGATCTTCTTGGATGATAGTTATTTGATCTTGCTGAAAAAATCAGAACCTTTCTGCTCACGAAAACAATTGTTAAAAATCACCAGAACGCGATAAAATACTGATTCCAATTGCAGTAGATCAATAAACAAATTATCTAGGTTGTCCTATTTTCGTAGAATTTTTGGAGTTCCATAAGTATACGTTTGATACAGATTACTACAGACTGTTCTGTTTTTGACAGATTCTGTTTTCTATGTGTTGTTTGCTTATTTTGATGAATCTATGGCTAGTATCGGAGGTTATGAACCATAGAGAAGTTGGAATACATTAGGTTTAACACCAATATAAATAAATAATGAGTTCATTACAGTACCTTTAAGTGGTGGTTTGTTTTATTTCGCTAACGGAGCTCATGAGATTTTCTGTTGAGTTTTGTGTTGTGAAGTTTTCAAGTTTTGGGTAAAGATTCGATGGACTATGGAATAAGGAGTGGCAAGAGCCTAAGCTTGGGGATGACCAAGGCACCCCAATGTAATATTCAAGGACAACCAAGAGCCTAAGCTTGGGGATGCCCCGGATGGCATCCCCTCTTTTGTCTTTGTTCATCGGTAACTTTACTTGGATCTATATTTTTATTCACCACATGATATGTGTTTTGCTTGGAGCGTCATTTTTTTTTATTTTTGTTTGAATAAAATACCAAGATATGAAATTCTTAAATGTTGGAGTCTTCACATAGTTACATAATTATTCAACTACTCTTTGATTTTCACTTATATCTTTCGGAGTAGTTTGTCATTTGCTCCAGTGCTTCACTTATATCCTTTCAGAGCACAGCGGTGGTTTTATTTTGAAGAAATATATGATCTCTCATGCTTCACTTATATTATTTTGAGAGTCTTTTAGAACAGCATGGTAATTTGCTTTGGTTATGAATTTAGTCCTAATATGATGGGCATCCAAGAGGGATATAATAAAAACTATCATATAAAGTGCATTGAATACTATGAGAAGTTTGATTCCTTATGATTGTTTTGAGATATGAAGATGGTAATATTGGAGCCGTGCTAGTTGAGTAATTGTGAATTTGAGAGATACTTGTGTTAAAGTTTGTGATTCCCGTAGCATGCACGTATGGTGAAACCGTTATGTGATGAAGTCGGAGCATGATTTATTTATTGATTGTCTTCCTTATGAGTGGCGGTCGGGGACGAGCGATGGTCTTTTCCTACCAATCTATCCCCCTAGGAGCATGCGCGTAATACTTTGTTTTGATAACTAATAGATTTTTCCAACAAATATATGAGTTCTTTATGACTAATGTTGAGTCCATGGATTATATGCACTCTTATCCTTCCACCATCGCTAGCCTCTCTAATACTGCGCACTTTTCGCCGGTATCATACACCCACCATATACCTTCCTCAAAACAGCCACCATACCTACCTATTACGGCATTTCCATAGCCAGTCCGAGATATATTGCCATGCAACTTTCCACCGTTCCGTTTATTATGACACACTCCATCATTGTCATATTGCTTTGCATGATCATGTAGTTGACATCGTATTTGTGGCAAAGCCACCTTCATAATTCTTTCATACATGTCACTCTTGATTCATTGCATATCCCGGTACACCGCCGGAGGCATTCACATAGTCATATTTTATTCTAAGTATCGAGTTGTAATTTTTGAGTTGTAAGTAAATAAAAGTGTGATGATCATTATTATTAGAGCATTGTCCCAGTGAGGAAAGGATGATGGAAACTATGATTCCCCCACAAGTCGGGATGAGACTCCGGACAAAAATAAATAAATAAAAGAGGCCAAAGAAGCCCAAATAAAAAAAAACAGGAGAAAAAGAGGCCATAAAAAGGCCCAGAAAAACAAAACAAAACAAAAATGAGAGAAAAAGAGAGAAGGGGCAATGCTACTATCCTTTTACCACACTTGTGCTTCAAACTAGCACCATGATCTTCATGATAGAGAGTCTCCTATGTTATCACTTTCATATACTAGTGGAAATTTTACATTATAGAACTTGGCTTGTATATTCCAATGATGGGCTTCCTCAAAATTGCCCAAGGTCTTTGTGAGCAAGCAAGTTGGATGCACACCATTGAGCTTTTATACACTTATAGCTTTAGTGCATCCGTTGCATGGCAATCCCCACTCACTCACATTGATATCTATTGATGGGCATCTCCATAGCCCGTTTATACGCCTAGTTGATGTGAGACTATCTTCTCTTTTTTGTCTTCTCCACAACCACCATTCTATTCCACCTATAGTGCTATGTCCATGGCTCACGCTCTTGTATTGCGTGAAGATTGAAAAAGTTTGAGAACATCAAAAGTATGAAACAATTGCTTGGCTTGTCATCGGGGTTGTGCATGTTTTAAATATTTTGTGTGATGAAGATAGAGCATAGCCAGACTATATGATTTTGTAGGGATAGCTTTCTTTGGCCATGTTATTTTGAGAAAACATGATTGCTTTATTAGTATGCTTGAAGGATTATTGTTTTCATGTCAATATTAAACTTTTATTTTGAATCTTATGGATCTGAATATTCTTGCCACAATAAAGAAGATTACATTGATAAATATGTTAGGTAGCATTCCACATCAGAAATTCTGTTTTTATCATTTACCTACTCGAGGACGAGCAGGAATTAAGCTTGGGGATGCTGATACGTCTCCAACGTATCTATAATTTTTTATTGTTTCATGCTATTATATTATCTGTTTTGGATGTTTATGGGCTTTATTATGCACTTTTATATTATTTTTGGGACTAACCTATTAACCGGAGGTCCAGCCCAATTTGTTGTTTTCTTGCCTATTTCAGTGTTTCGAAGAAAAGGAATATCAAACGGAGTCCAAACGGAATGAAACCTTCGGGAGAGTTATTTTTGGAACGGAAGCAATCCGGGAGACTTGGAGTAGACGTCAGGGAAGCTTCGAGGTGGCCACGAGGCAGGGAGGCGCGCCTGCCCCCCTGGGCACGCCCCCCACCCTCATGGGCCCCTCGTGGCTCCCCTGGCCGACTTCTTTCGCTATATATATATATATATATATATATATATATATATATATATATATATATATATATATATATATATATCCTAAAAACATAGGGAACAGAATAGATCGGGAGTTCTGCCACGAAAGCCTCTGAGCCACAAAAACCAATCGGGACCTGTTACGCACCTGCCGAGGGGGGATCCTCACCGTGGCCATCTTCATCATCCCGCCGCTCTCCATGACGAGGAGGGAGTAGTTCACCCTCGGGGCTGAGGGTATGTACCAGTAGCTATGTGTTTGATCTCTCTCTCTCTCATGTTCTTGAGGTGGTACGATCTTGATGTGTCGCGAGCTTTGCTATTATAGTTGGATCTTATGATGTTTCTCCCCCTCTACTCTCTTGTAATGGACTGAGTTTTCCCTTTTAAGTTATCTTATCGGATTGAGTCTTTAAGGATTTGAGAACACTTGATGTATGTCTCGCATGTGCTTATCTGTGGTGACAATGGGATATTCATGTGATCCACTTGATGTATGTTTTGGTGATCAACTTGCGGGTTCCGCTCATGAACTTATGCATAGGGGTTGGCACACGTTTTCATCTTGACTCTCTGGTAGAAACTTTGGGGCACTCTTTGAAGTTCTTTGTGTTGGTTGAATAGATGAATCTGAGATTGTGTGATGCATATCGTATAATCATACCCCCACGGATACTTGAGGTCACATTGGAGTATCTAGGTGACATAAGGGTTTTGGTTGATTTGTATCTTAAGGTGTTATTCTAGTACGGACTCTTGAATAGATCGATCCGAAAGAATAACTTTGAGGTGGTTTTGTACCCTATCATAATCTCTTCGTTTGTTCTCCGCTATTAGTGACTTTGGAGTAACTCTTTGTTGCATGTTGAGGGATAGTTATATGATCCAATTATGTTATTATTGTTGAGAGAACTTGCACTAGTGAAAGTATGAACCCTAGGCCATGTTTCAACGCATTGCAATACCGTTTACGCTCACTTTTATTGTTAGTTACCTTGCTGTTTTTATATTTTCAGATTACTAAAACTCATATCTATCATCCATATTGCACTTGTATCACCATCTCTTCGCCGAACTAGTGCACCTATACAATTTACCATTGTATTGGGTGTGTTGGGGACACAAGAGACTCTTTGTTATTTGGTTGCAGGGTTGTTTGAGAGAGACCATCTTCATCCTACGCCTCCCACGGATTGTAAACCTTAGGTCATCCACTTGAGGGAAATTTGCTACTGTCCTACAAACCTCTGCACTTGGAGGCCCAACAACGTCTACAAGAAGAAGGTTGCGTAGTAGACATCAGTGAACTACTCCCTTCTCATCATGGTGGCCGCCGAGATGATGAAGATGGCCTTCGGTGATGGTTTCCCCCTCCGGCAGGGTGTCGGAACGGGCTCCCGATTGGTTTTTCATGGCTGCAGAGGCTTGCGGCGGCGTAACTTCTGATCTAGGGTCCTTTTTGGGGGTTTCCATATTTATAAGAATTTTTGGCGTTGGAAACAAGTCGGGGGGGGGTGCCCGAGGGGCCCACAAGCCCTCAGGACGCGCCCTGGAGGCTTGTGGCCTCCTCGGGACTCTTCTGGCCCAGCTCCGATGCTTCGGGGGTCTCTTTTGGTCCATAAAATATCACCGTAAATTTTCAGCCAATTCCAAAAACTTTTATTTCTGCATAAAAGACGACACCACGGTATTACTACTGAAAACGGTGTCTGTCCGGATTAGTTCTAATAAAATCATGCAAAACCATATAAAATTATTGCAAACATGGCATGAATACTTTATAAATTACAGATACGTTGGAGACGTATCACGCCGCTAGCCTGGCACAGACAAGGCCATATGCCCTTGGACTCCAGCTGCCATGCCTTCTCTGATAGTGTGGTGATTGGCAAGGGCCTCGCTATGAGTGGCTAGCACGACCCAATAGGAGAGGATCTTCCTTCTCTTTCTTGGACCTGTGGAGCCTGTTAAATTGTGATCCAAATTATACCATGTTGGACTAGACGTAGTACAACCGGTGTGGGCCTTTGCGTTGACGTCGACGCGTACGAGTACAACTCGTTTACTTGTCCTCCAAGGACTCCCATGTATTGCCCTCTTATATACCCCATGTAGTCGCACTTCAGACGGTCTGTCGTCTCGTGCTTGTAATACTCCTCCTCATAGTGATTGCGCCTTCGTGCGTCCGTGGTTTTCTCCCGCAAGGGTTTCCACGTAAAAATCCGTGTCTCTTTGTCTCGTTTATTTCTCGTTATTATCTAACAAGTGGTATACAGAGCTGAGGTTCGAGATATGAGATTTGAGATCGGGAGAATTAGGGTTACGTGCGCCGTCTCCGGCGCGTGACCAGGCGATCCGAAGCCGGATCGATTTTTCAGCCGAGACCGACAGGAGTTCCATCACGGCCACGTATTCCCCTCTCCGTACAGGCTTCAAGTTCCGAGGCAGCCGCCAGTACTTTTCACCGTGAAGCCAAATAGTGGAGCAGCGATCCGCCGAGTTGCCGCTGGTTCTAATCAAAGCAACCGGCTTCAAGTCCCGAGGAGATTACGCGTTGCTGATCGAAGCCAATTTTATCTACAGAGTACTAGTTGGGTCCTGTTCACGTGAGGACAAGAGTCTGCTAGTTCTGGCTCTTGTGTTTTCAACTCCAGTCGCTACATCCACCCCAGAAAGCTACCGAGTGCTATTTATTCAGTATTTTTTATTTTGCTCCGCAAACTAATTCTGTCAAGAATTTTCCTATCGGCTTGTACTACTTTGTGTACACAGATTTAATCGACTCATGGCATCCATGAAGTACGATCTTCCGCTGCTGGACCGTGACACAAGGTTTACTCTATGGCAAGTCAAGATGCGGGCGTTGTTGGCACAGTCCGACTATGATGAAGCACTGGATAGTTTTGGGAAGAACCGAATTCAAGATTGGACCGATGAGGAGAAAAGAATTGATTGTAAGGCTTTGTCACAAATTCAACTCCATTTGCATAATAATATTTTGCAGGAAGTTTTGAGCGAGAAAACAGCCGCCGCTCTATGGTTAAAGCTGGAAGGATTTGCATGACCAAGGATCTCACCAAAGAAGATGCATCTGAAGCAAAAATTATTCCTGCACAGGTTACCCGAGGGAGGTAATGTTTTGAATCATATTTCAGAATTTAAAGAGATCATATCCGATCTAGCTGCAATGGAGGTTAAGTATGAAGAGGAAGATCTTGCTTTAATGCTACTTTGTTCATTGCCAAGTTCTTATACCAATTTTAGAGACACCATATTATACAATCGTGATACTCTCACGCTTAATGAAGTTTATGAAGCTTTGAACTCCAAGGAGAAGATGAAATTAATGGTGCCTCATGATGGTTCAAGTTCATCCCAAGCCGAGGATTATCTGTTCGTGGCAGGACAAAGGAGAAGAACTCCAACAATGGAAACAGAGGCAAAAGTAAGAACGGCCACAGGGGCGGTCGCAATCCGAGACAAGAAGTATTGCGGTATTGCAAGAGAGACGGGCATGACATCTCCGAGTGTTTCAAGTTGCGTAACAAGGAAAAGAGGAAAGGTAACAAACAAGGTGACAATTCGCTAACGTTGCTCGTGATGATAGTTCCGATGATGCTCTTGTCGTTATTGCTGGATGTCTTTGAGACCAATGATGAGTGGGTACTTGACACTGCATGCACTTTTCATATGTGTCCACATAGAGATTGGTTTAATACTTTTGATTCCACTACTTCTGCTGGTTCCGTTTTGGGTTTTGATAATTCACCATGCAAGATTGAAGGCATAGGTTCTATTCGAATCAAGATGTTCGATGGCATAATCAGAACTTTGACAAATGTTCGGTATATTCCGAAGATGAAGAGAAATCTTATTTCTATGAGTGCTCTTGATGCAAAGGGGTACAAATATTCAGGTGGAGATGGTGTTTTGAAGGTCACCAAAGGTTCCCTTATTGTGATGAAAGGTGACTTAAGTTCGACCAATGGTCTTTACTACCTTCGAGGTTCTACCGTTTCGTAACGCTTCTCCAGCTTGTTTCAAAGAATTCTTATTGTGATGTCGCTAACCTTTGGCATATCGTCTTGGACATATGAGTGAACTTGGTTTAGCAGAGTTAAATAAGAGAGGTCTTCTTGATGGATATGAACCTGGTAAATTGAAATTTTGTGAGCATTGTATCTTCGGCAAGCACAAGAGGGTGAAGTTCAATACTTGACCCATACAACTCAAGGTATTCTTGATTATGTGCATTCTGATTTATGGGGACCATCTCAAGAAGTCATTAGGTGGTGCAAGTTACATGCTGACTATTATTGATGATTATTCGAGAAAAGTTTGGCCTTATTTCTTGAAGCATAAATATGAAGCATTCTCAGCATTTAAGGAGTGGAATATTATGATTGAGAGACAAACTGAAAAGAAGGTAAAGATACTTCGCACTGATAATGGTATGGAATTCTGTTCTAAGCAATTTAAGAATTATTGCAAGTCTGAAGGCATTGTCAGACATTACACCGTTCCTTATACTCCTCAACAAAACGGTGTTGCTGAGCGTATGAACAGGACCATTATTTCCAGAGCTCGTTGCATGTTGTCCAATGCAGGTTTGCATAGGCGTTTTTGGGCTGAGGCCGCTTCCACTACTTGTTATCTCATTAATCGTTCACCATCTATTGCTCTTAATAAGAAAACTCCAATTGAGGTATGGTCTGGTTCACCGCTGATTATTCACAGTTGAGAGTTTTTGGTTGCACCGCTTATGCTCATGTTGATAATGGAAAGTTGGAGCCTAGGGCTGTTAAGTGCATCTTTCTTGGTTATAAGTCCGGTGTTAAAGGTTTTAAATTGTGGAATCTCAAACCCGGAAGGTTGTTATTAGCGAAATGTTATCTTTAATGAATCTGCTATGTTACATGATGTTTCATCTACTAATGTTCCGTTGAGAGTGAACAGCAGCCTACTATTCAGCAGCCTCTTGTTCGGTGGAGCATGTTATTGATTCAGTGATACATCCGGTAATGAAATTGTTGATGCACATGATGAACCCGTTATTAATGATGATCATGTCACTCCCACTCCAAATCAGCCTATTGTTCCACCCAGTTGGAATCTTGCACGTGATGAGTTAGACGGGTATTAATAAACCTGACAAAGTTAATTGAAGAGTGCAATATTGTTTCTTTTGCTTTATCTGCTGCGTAAGAAATTGAAGGTAATCTGAGCCTTCTTCATATTCGAAGTTATTATTTCGGTGATAGTAATAAGTGGATGACCGCTATGCATGATGAGATGGAATCACTTGAAAAGAATGGCACTTGGGATTTAGTAAAATTACCTAGAGAGAAGAAACCTATTCGTTGCAAGTGGGTTTTCAAAAGGAAAGAAGGTGTTTCTCCTAATGATGAGACAAGATATAAAGCAAGGTTAGTTGCTAAAGGTTATAGCCAGATTCCAGGTATTGACTATAACGAAGTCTTTTCTCCTGTTGTGAAGCATAGCTCTATTCGCACTTTACTTAGTATTGTTGCCATGCATGATCTTGATCTTGAACAATTGGATGTTAAAACTGCATTTTTACATGGAGAATTAGAAGAGGATATCTATATGGAACAACCTGAAGGTTTTGTTATTCCTGGAAAAGAAAAGCTTGTCTGCAAGTTAATGAAATCTCTTTATGGATTGAAGCAATCCCAGAGACAGTGGTACAAGAGATTTTACACCTTTATGCTCTCTCAAGGTTTCAAAAGGTCTAATTATGATAGTTGTGTTTATTTGAAAACTGTCAAAGGTTCAACTATTTATTTGCTCCTTTATGTTGATGATATGCTTATTGCTGCAAAGAGTATGTCAGAGATTAATGAACTAAAGAAGCAATTGAGTAATGAATTTGAGATGAAGGATTTGGGTGCAACAAAGAAAATTCTTGGCATGGAAATATCCAGAGATAGACCGTCTGAAAAGTATATCTAAGTCAGAAGGGATATATTGATAAAGTTCTTTATCGTTTTAATAAGCACAATGCCAAGCGGTGAGTACTCCATTAGCTGCACACTTCAAATTATCATCGACTTTATGTCCTAAGTCGATGCGATATTGAGTACATGTCTAGAGTTCCCTATTCGAGTGCAGTTGGTTCACTTATGTATGCCATGGTTTGTTCTCGTCCGGATTTATCATATGCATTGAGTGTTGTCGGTAGATACATGGCTAATCCTGAAAAGAGCATTGGAAAGCGATTCGGTGGATTTTCGGATACCGCGTGGTACTTCTAATGCTTATTTACAGTTTGGGAAAACGGAGATGGACTTGTTGGTTTTGTTGATTCTTATTTTGCTGGTGATTTGGATAAGAGAAGATCACTCACAGGTTATGTTTTCACCATTGGTGGTTGTGCTGTGAGTTGGAGAGCAACTTTGCAGTCTATTGTGGCTTGTTCCACTCTTCGATGCCGAGTATATGGCTATTTCGAGGCTTGCAAAGAAGCTATCTGGTTGAGAGGTTTGTACACCGAGCTTTGTGGAGATTCATCTTGCCCTACCGTATTTAGTGACAAATCAAAGTGCCATATATCTTACAAAGAATCCAATGTATCATGAGAGGACAAAGCACATTGATGTCAGATTTCACTATATTCGAGATGTTGTTGCTGAAGGTGATTTGATGGTATGCAAGATAAGTACTCATGATAATCCAGCTGATATGATGACAAAGCCAGTTCCGACCAATAAGTTTGAGCTTTGCTCAGGCTTAGTTGGTATTTCTCACTAGTCCTATGGACTTTGACGCACAGGGTGTTTATGCTGATTTGGATGGAGTTATCTATTTTTTCGACTACTTGAGGGAATTTGGATCAAGGTGGAGATTGTTAAATTGTGATCCAAATTATACCATGTTGGACTAGACGTAGTACAACCGGTGTGGGCCTTTATGTTGATCGCCGACGCTGCATTTAGTACAACTCGTTTACTTGTCCTCCAAGGACTCTCATGTATTGCCCTCTTATATACCACATGTAGTCGCACTTCAGACGGTCTGTCGTCTCGTGCTTGTAATACTCCTCCTCATAGTGATTGCGCCTTCGTGCGTCCGTGGTTTTCTCCCGCAAGGGTTTCCACGTAAAAATCCGTGTCTCTTTGTCTCGTTTATTTCTCGTTATTATCTAACAGAGCCCGTGTGTTGTATCCTCGTCGGGAGGCAAGTGCCAAACGGAATGAGACCAATGAGGAAATGAAGGAGGAGTGTGTGTGTGTGTGTGTGTGAACTCCGACGAGGTCCTGACTATTTAAAATGTAGTGGGAACATGTTTATCTTAAGTTTTTAAATTTGCAAGACGATTTTACGGCATTTATTATGCGACGGGCAAAAAGTGCCCGCAAAATCGATTTAGGGCGAATTGTAAATCGATTTGGCGGGCCAAGATTATAGCGGCATCTCTAAGACACAAGCCATTGAAGCGGAAATGCAATTTGGCTCCTTGAAGTACGTGCTGCCAAAATGATTTTTGAAATGTCAAAATAATCCTAACAAATTTTTTATGTATATTCATAGTCACATCTAAATGCTACCTGCAAATTTTATGCAAAAGGTTAAACATTTTTGGACTGTACAAAAAGAAACAAATTGAATAGCAAATGTTACCCCATATTTGTTTTTTCACCGACGAAACACTATTGCTATGTTTTGCATGAAAATTGTCAAGCATGTTTGTGACACTAACATGAACATCCATAAAAATATTCAGAATTTTTAAAAATATTTTGCTAGTTTTTTAAGTTAATGTTCATGCGGGAGCACATGGTCCCGGGAGCCAAAACACTAAAAAAGACACAAAAAGGTGTTTTAGTGCTCACGGAGCTCATTTTTTATGAAAAAATCAAAACAAATGTTTCAAATTTCAATTTTGTTTGAAAAAAATACACATTGTCATATGGATGTATACTGGATGTGTGCAGATTTTCATTAGAAAATACATTTTTTAACAATGATTCACTAGAAAATACATTGACACGTAACGTGCAGAAAAATGACATAAGGCCGAGTTCAAAAACAGTGAAGTGTGGAGTTTCAAAAAAAAAAAAACAGTGAAGTGTGCACACGGTTCACTGTATAAAACAAGGAATCTCACTTTTTCTGCGGCTTGCTAAATCAATGTGTTTCTCTTGAAAATTTACGCACCCGTACGAGTATACATCCATATGTCAATGTGGAATTGTTTTTGGATTTTTTATAGAACTTTGAAATGCGAATTTTGAATGTTTCGAATAAAGGGCTGCAAAGAGCCGGAGCACTAAAACGCCGCAATCGCTTTCAACACCACTTCCCCTTTTTTTTCCTCGAAAAGACATGAAGCTTTTGGAACCTAGAACCGCAGAGTGTATTGCTTTCACTCAGTTTGCCAGATGTAATATCACAGTTTACCTGCACGGACAAGCAACTACTACTCCTTAGTGCTCCCCTGCTCCTTCGTCTCCGTCGGCGGCCACTCCGTCCCCGGCGTCCACTCTCCTGCGCCGGCAACCACTCCGGTCCTAGTGTCCACCCCTCCCGCCGAGGCGGTCTCCTCGCATCGCTCGCGCATGGCCTCTGGTGCCTCCAGCCCGGCCTCGGTTTCGTCCCGGCTGCTGCCCGTGGTCTCCGGCCTTGGCCTTTCTGCCTTGCCGGCCTCTGCGGGTTCCTCCGCTGACGCGCGCCCTGCGGCTGGTTGGGAAGCCCCGGTTCCGGCTGCTGGCCCAGGCCCTGCTGCGCCATGGAGGAAGGCCGGCCCCTCGCGCAAGGCCCTCTGGCGCCGCAGGAAGTTGGAGATGCGGCAGGGGCAGCTCGCGGCGGCGTCGCGGCCCAGGTCGCGCTCTCCGGCGTCCTCGCAGGAGCGGCGCGAAATCCTGCCGGATCTGTTCGGCCTGTGTTTCAAGTGCTTTAGGGAAGGACATCGCCGAGAAGACTGCACCTTTAAGCCGCTCTGCATCCGCTGCGGGATGGAAGGTCACATCTCATCGGAGTGCTCGCGCCCCAGGAGTCCGTGCCCGGAGGAGGAGCTTCGGCGCGATGCCATGGCTAAGGTGGCGCGCCACAGCCAGCAGCTGCCGCCAGCACGACTTGCGGGCAGGCTGTCGCCGGCGGCTAGGCAGTTCTCCCCTCAGGGGCGGCCCTCGTCAGTCGCGGTGGACACCGTACCTGTGGGGCCTTGGCTGGCGCCGTCAGCTGCGGCCGGTGATGTCTGCGTCATCTCGCGTTCGCCGGAGATGGACGACATGGAGCGGCGCCTCCGCCTGGCAGTGGTGGCTTACGTCGGTGGCTCGCGGCCGGCGGTTTCATGTGTGGATGCGGCAGAGGCCATCGCTGCGCAGTTAGACATCCCCAGACACAAGTTCTCTGTGCACAAATACCATCCGGAAGACTTCCTCGTGGTCTTTGCGGTGCCGGATCTTCGCAACAAGGCGCTGACAGCCAACTCGGTGGAGCATGGCTTCTTCAAGATCTTCTTCAGGCCATGGCTTTGTCAGGCGCAGACGATGACCAAGGTGATGCGTTCTCAGGTGGATCTGACGATCGAGGGCGTCCCATCCCACATATGGACGCGGGACACGGCGGCAGAGCACCTCGGCACCGGCTGCCTGGTGGACAGTCTAGCACCGAAGACAACCAACCGGGAAGATCTCTCGATGTTCAAGCTGCGGGCGTGGTGCGTCGATCCAGATGAGGTGCCGGTGGCCAAGCGGTTGTGGGTGCCGGAGCCTGAGGTAGTTGGCAACCCTGCGGCTCGCCGGCCGTCGTCCCGCCAGCTTTTGGAGTACAAGACTCTCATCCACATTGGCAGAGTCAAGGAACATGCGGGTCAGGAGGGCTGGCTTCGCCCTCCTAGCTCCGATTGCAGCGGTCAGAGCGGTCTGCCAGAGGACTCCGGCAGCTTCTCGGGGAGTGGCGAATGGCGAGTTATCCCGTGGTCGCGTGGTGTTCCTGATGCTCGCGGTGGCGCTCCGGCGGGTGGTGCTCTGGGCGGCTCATATTGACAGGCTCTCTTGGGACGTGTTGGTCCGTCCGACTGGCGCATTCCTCCGATGCCCATGGGAGCCGCTTGTGCGCCACCGCGGCCACAACCTGAGCGTTCTGCGTCGTCGGCGATGCGTGAGGCCTGTCCGGCGCCGGCTGCGGTTGCCACAGCAGATCCGGGGCATGGCCTTGTGCCCTCGGTGGAGTTCGCACCAACGGTTGGATTGGCCACAGAAGATCACAGTGTTGGGGAACGTAGTATTTCAAAAAAAATCCTACGATCACGCAAGATCTACCAAGGAGAAGCATAGCAACGAGCGGGGAGAGTGTGTCCACATACTCTCGTAGACCGAAAGCGGAAGCGTTTAGTAATGCGGTTGATGTAGTCAAGCGTCTTCGGATCCAATCGATCAAGTAGCGAACGCACGACACCTCCGTGATCTGCACACGTTCAGCTCGGTGACGTCCCTCGTACTCTTGATCCAGCTGAGGCCGAGGGAGAGTTTCGTCAGCACGACAGCGTGGTGATGGTGATGATGAAGTTACCGACGCAGGACTTCGCCTAAGCACTACGACAATATGACCGAGGTGGAAAACTGTGGAGGGGGGCACCGCACATGGCTAAAGATCAACTTGTGTGTCTATGGGGTGCCCCCTCCCCCGTATATAAAGGAGGGGAGGAGGAGGAGGGCCGTCCACAAGGGGCGCGCCCAAGGGGGGGATTCCTACTCCTAGTAGGAGTAGGTTTCCCCCTTTCCTAGTCCAAGTAGGAGAAGAAGGGAGGAGAGGAAGAAAAGAAGGAAAGGGGGGGCGGCCCGCCTAGCCCTAGTCCAATTCGGACCAGCCCATGGGGGGGCGCGCGGCCTCCCCTTGTGGCCCTTCTCTCCTTTCCACTAAGGCCCATGAAGGCCCAATACTTCCCCCGGCGAATTCCTGTAACTCTCCGGTACTCCGAAAAATACTCGAACCACTCAGAACCTTTTCGATGTCCGAATATAGCCTTCCAATATATCGATCTTTATGTATCGAACATTTCGAGACTCCTCGTCATGTCTGTGATTTCATCCGGAACTCCGAACAAACTTCGGTCATCAAATCACATAACTCATAATACAAATCGTCATCGAACGTTAAGCGTGCGGACCCTACAGGTTCGAGAACTATGTAGACATGACCGAGACACATCTCCGGTCAATAACCAATAGCGGAACCTGGATGCTCATATTGGCTCCTACATATTCTACGAAGATCTTTATCGGTCAAACCGCATAACAACATACGTTGTTCCCTTTGTCATCGGTATGTTACTTGCCCGAGATTTGATCGTTGGTATCATCATACCTAGTTCAATCTCGTTACCAGGAAGTCTCTTTACTCCTTCCGTAATGCATCATTCCGCAACTAACTCATTAGTCACATTGCTTGCAAGGCTTATAGTGATGTGCATTACCGAGAGGGCTCAGAGATACCTCTCCGACAATCGGAGTGACAAATCCTAATCTCGATCTATGCTAACTCAACAAACACCATCGAAGACACCTGTAGAGCATATTTATAATCACCTAGTTACGTTGTGACGTTTGATAGCACACTAAGTGTTCCTCAGGTATTCGGGAGTTGCATAATCTCATAGTCATAGGAACATGTATAAGTCATGAAGAAAGCAATAACAACAAACTAAACGATCGTAGTGCTAAGCTAACAGATGAGTCTTGTCAATCACATCATTCTCTAATGACGTGATCCCGTTCATCAAATAACAACTCATGTCAATGGCTAGGAAACTTAACCATCTTTCAATAACGAGCTAGTCAAGTAGAGGCATACTAGTGACAATCTGTTTGTCTATGTATCCACACATGTACTAAGTTTCCGGTTAATACAATTCTAGCATGAATAATAAACATTTATCATGATATAAGGAAATATAAATAACAACTTTATTATTGCCTCCAGGGCATATTTCCTTCAGTCTCCCACTTGCACTAGAGTCAATAATCTAGTTCACATCGCCATGTGATTTAACACCAATAGTTCACATCACCATGTGATTAGTTCACATCGCCATGTGACTAATACCCAAAAGGTTTACTAGAGTCAATAATCTAGTTCACATTGCTATGTGATTAATAAGGTGTGATCATGTTTTGTTTGTGAGAGAAATTTAGTCAACGGGTCTGCCACATTCAGGGTCGTACGTATTTTGCAAATTTTCTATGTCTACAATGCTCTGCACGGAGCTACTCTAGTTAATTGCTCCCACTTTTAATATGTATCTAGATCAATACGAAGAGTCATCCAGATCGGTGTCAAAGCTTGCATCGCGTAACTCTTTACGATGAACTCTTTATCACCTCCATAACCGAGAAATATTTCCTTAGTCCTCTAAGCTTAATTTTGACAGTTGTCCAGTGATCTACTCCTGGATCACTATTGTATCCATTTGCCAAACTCATGGCGAGGTTCACAATAGGTCTGGTATACAACATGGCATACTTTATAGAACCTATGGCTGAGGAATAGGGAATGACTTCCATTCTCTCTCTATCTTCTGCTGTGGTCGGGTTTTGAGTCTTACTCAACTTCATACCTTACAATTCAGGTAAGAACTCCTTCTTTGGCCGATCCATTTTGAACTCCTTCAAAATCTTATCAAGGTATGTACTCATTGAAAAACTTACCAAGCGTCTTGATCTATCTCTATAGATCTTGATGCCCAATATGTAAGTAGCTTTTACCGAGGTCTTTCTTTTGAAAAACTCCTTTATGCTTTCCAGAGAATTCTACATCATTTTCGATCAAAAATATGTCATTCACATATACTTATCAGAAAGGTTGTAGTGCTCCAACTCACTTTCTTGTAAATACAGGCTTCACCGCAAGTCTGTATAAAACTATATGCTTTGATCAACTCATCAAAGTGTACATTCCAACTCCGAGATGCTTGCACCAGTCCATAGATGGATCACTAGAGATGGCACACTTTGTTAGCACCTTTAGGATCGACAAAACCTTCTGGTTGTATCATATACAACTCTCTTTTAATAAATCATTAAGGAATGCAGTTTTGATGTCCATCTGTCAAATTTCATAAAATGCGGCAATTGCTAACATGATTCAGACAGACTTTAAGCATAGATACGAGTGAGAAACTCCCATCGTAGTCAACACCTTGAACTTGTTGAAAACCTTTTGCGACAATTGGAGATTTATAGATAGTAACACTACTATCAGCGTCTGTCTTCCTCTTGAAGATCCATTTAATCTCAATGGCTCGTCGATGATCGGGCAAGTCAATCAAAGTCCATACTTTGTTCTCATACATGGATCCTATCTCAGATTTCATGGCCTCAAGCCATCTGTCGGAATATAGGCTCATCATCGCTTCCTCATAGTTCGTAGGTTCATCATGGTCTAGCAACATGACTTCCAGAACAGGATTACCGTACCACTCTGGTGTGGATCGTACTTTGGTTGACCTACGGGGTTCGGTAGTAACTTGATCTGAAGTTTCATGATCATCATCATTAACTTCCTCACTAATTGGTGTAGGCATCACTGGAACTGATTTCAGTGATGAGCTACTTTTCAATTCGAGAGAAGGTACAATTACCTCATCAGGTTCTACTTTCCTCTCACTCACTTCTTTCGAGAGAAATTCCTTCTCTAGAAAGGATCCATTCTTAGCAACGAATATCTTGCCTTCAGATCTGTGATAGAAGGTGTACCCAACAGTCTCCTTTGGGTATCCTATGAAGACACATTTCTCCGATTTGGGTTCGAGCTTATCAGGTTGGAGATTTTTCACATAAGCACCGCAGCCCCAAACTTTAAGAAACGACAACTTGGGTTTCTTGCCAAACCACAGTTCATATGGTGTCATCTCAATGGATTTAGATGGAGCCCTATTTAACGTGAATGCAGCCGTCTCTAATGCTTAACCCCAAAACAATAGTGGTAAATCGGTAAGAGACATCATAGATCGCACAATATCTAATAAAGTACGGTTACGATGTTCGGACACACCATTACGCTTTGGTGTTCCAGGTGACGTGAGTTGCGAAACTATTTCGGTCCAGGAAGGTGAGCCTGCGTCTGGGTGGGCCCCGGTGGAGGAAATTGCGTCCGGTGCACCGTTGCATGCTGTGGTGGGGCCGGACAGACCGGTTGGGACTGGCGCTGATTCCGAGCCAGAGGCGGGCGGAGAGCTGGTTGGCTGCATGGAGACGCCTCGCCTGGTGGAGCGTGCCAGTTGCATGGATGGTGACATTCCCATGCACGCCCAGGCCAATTTTTTGCTGCCTCCTAAGGAGCAAATTGCGGTAGCGAATATCAAAGCGTTCTGCACAGGTCTGCTGAAGAAACTTGCCCCTCCGCTACTCAAGGAAATAGAGGCTGTCTGTGGCAAGGGTGCTGCGCAGGATACTCCACGTCGGACCACGCGCTCCTCGTCTACTTGTGCTCCCAGAAAGTCCAGCGCGACGACAGCGGAGGCTGTGCTCCTCAAGGCGCTTGGTATTACTCCGGATGGACTGGCGGTCACGGACGAGGCTCTTGGTCAATTACGGCAGATGTTCGACTCCCCTATCCAGGAGCCGCAGCTGAAGGCGATGGCAACGATCTTTGGGAAAGTGATCCCGTTTGATCTTGGCATGGAGGAGGCCTCGCGGGTGGCTCTGCTCGCTTGAGCGTTGTGCTACGGAGTTTCTAGACCGACATTATGTCGTCGCCCAATTTGGAGTTGGTGTGTTGGAACGTGCACGGCCTTAATAGTTCGATCAAGAAGAAGTCGCTTCGGGAGTTCACAGATATGACACATCCTTCGATTTTTTGTATCCAAGAGACAAAACTCTCCTGTATTGATACTTTCACGGTGTTGCAATGCCTGGGCCCATCATATGATGGGTTTTACTACTTACCTGCCTCTGACACTAGGGGAGGAGTTTAGCTTAGAAATTGGCGATGGTTAGCATCACGAATTGCGTGCGAGACACAAACTTCATTACTGGCTATGTTTCACCTACAGATGGTGCACCCTGGTGGCTAACCACGGTATACGGCCCCCAGAAGGATCGGGACAAGGTGCTTTTCCTTGAGGAATTGGCGGCTAGGAGATCTTTATGTCCAGGCGCATGGCTTGTTATTGGAGATTTCAAAATGATCCTCCAAGCCACGGACAAGAACAACTCGCTCATTAATAGACGCATGATGCATAAATTCCGCCAGTTTGTCGACAACAATGATCTCAAGGAGCTGTACATGCACGAGAGAGCCTTCACTTGGAGAAATGAAAGAGACTCCCCCACCCTTACAAAGATCAACACGGCCCTAGTTTCTGTGGATTGGGAGCTAGAGCATCCGGACCGCCTCTTGCAAGCTCTCTCCACTTCCTCATCGAATCATTGGCCTTTGCATCTTGCACTTCAGGAGAACATGCACCCGCATAAGCGCTTCAGATTTGAGGTTTTTTGGACCAAGCTTGAGGGCTATGAGGAGGCGGTGAGGGAGGCTTGGGTGTGCGACCCAGCCGTGCATGACCCTTTCAAGCGCCTGGATCTTTTGCTAAGGAACACGGCGCGATACTTGACCGCATGGGGGCAGAAAAAGATGGGCAATATCAAGCTGCAGATTGCGACCGCGAACTGGATCATTTTCCAGTTGGATGTGGCGCAGGAAAAGCGCTGGCTCTCGGATGGCAAGCGGTGGCTTAGGAGAACGTTGAAGTTGGCCACCCTTGGACTTGCCTCGCTTGAGCGCACGATTGCACGTCAAAGATCTAGAATTCGATGGCTGCAAGAGGGTGATGCAAGCACCAAGCTGTTCTACCTGGTGGCGAATGGGAGGAAGATGAAGAATTTCATTCCGTCGATATCGCATGATGGGAACTTGATCATGGGTCAGCTTGGGAAAGAGCAGCTTTTCTTTGATACTTACAAAGATCTGCTGGGCACGGCGAGAAGGTGCGATAACATCGTGGACCTGGATTTTCTTGCGACCCACCCCATCAACTTGGATGACCAGGACACTTTGTTTATGGAGGAAGAGGTGTGGGCCACCATTAAAGAGATGCCCGCCGAGCGTGCGCCCAGTCCGGATGGATTCATTGGGCTGTTCTTCCAGAAATCTTGGAATATTGTCAAAGGAGATGTGATGGCTGCCCTGCATCACTTGTTTCTTGGCAATGGCCATGGCTTTGGGCACCTCAACCAAGCGCTTATCACGCTAATCCCTAAGAAGCGGGGAGCTCGCCAGGTGGGAGATTTCAGGCCCATTAGTTTGGTGCATAGCTTGCCAAAGATTGGCTCCAAGTTGTTGGCCAACAGATTAAGACCGCGCATGAATGAGCTCGTGCAGTCCAACCAGTCGGCGTTTATCAAGGGAAGGAACTTGCACGACAACTTCTTGCTTGTCAGGCAAGTGGCACGATCGCTTCACCGACGAAAAGCTAAAGGGGTCATGCTTAAATTGGACATCTCGAAGGCTTTCGATAGTCTATCTTGGCCATTCTTGTTTGAAGTCCGCGAGCCACGGGTTTCTCGGAAACATGGCTGTTTTGGATATCTACACTCCTATCCTCGGCCTCTTCTCGCGTGGTGGTTAACGGCTATGCCGGTCAGAAATTCATGCATGCTCAAGGATTGCACCAGGGAGATCCCGTCTCACCACTCCTTTTCGTCATTGCTATGGACGTGTTCACATCTCTCATTACCAGAGCACAGGAGTGCAATGTGTTGAGTACTATGCCGGGCTGCACACCGATGCAAAGGCTTTCTATCTATGCGGATGATGTGGTTTTGTTTATCAGGCCCACTGCCTCTGATCTTCGGTTCGTCAGAGAGGCTCTGCACATCTTTGGAAGAGCCTCGGGCCTGCGTATTAACTATGAGAAATCGGTGGCAATCTGTTGGGGAACGTAGTAATTTCAAAAAAATTCCTACGCACACGCAAGATCATGGTGATGGCATAGCAACGAGAGGGAGAGTGTATGTCCACGCACTCGTGAGACCGTAAGCGAAGCGTTATAACAACGCTGTTGATGTAGTCATACGTCTTCACGATCCGACCGATCCAAGTACCGAACGCACGGCACCTCCGAAGTTCAGACACGCTCACTCGATGACGATCCCGGGCTCCGATCCAGAAAGCGTCGGGATGAGTTCCACAAGACGACGGCGTGGTGACGATGATGATGCTCCACCGACGCAGGGCTTCGCTTAAGCTCATGACGATATGACTTCACCGGCGCAGGCTTCGCCTAAGCTCCGCGACGATATGACCGAAGTGGAATATGGTGGAGGGGGCACCGCACACGGCTAAGGAACGATCCGTAGATCAACTTGTGTGTCATGGGTGCCCCTGCCCCAGATATAAAGGAGCAAGGGGGTGCGGCCGGCCTAGGGGAGGCGCTGCTGAGGAGTCCTACTCCCACCGAGTAGGACTCCCCCTTTCCTAGTTGGATTAGGACTTGGGAAGGGGAAGAGGAAGGCGCCGCCCCCTCTCCTTGTCCTATTCGGATTAGGGGGGGGCGCGCCTGCCTGGCCGCCCTCCTCTTCTCCCTTATGGCCCATCAAGGCCCATTGACCCCGGGAGGGTTCCAGTAACCCGGTGTTCCGTAAAATCCGATTTCATCCGAACCTTCCAAGTCCAAACATAGGCTTCCAATATATCGATCTTTATGTCTCGACCATTTCGAGACTCCTCGTCATGTCCGTGATCACATCCGGGACTCCGAACAAACTTCGGTACATCAAAACTTATAAACTCATAATAAACTGTCATCGTAACGTTAAGCGTGCGGACCCTACGGGTTCGAGAACTATGTAGACATGACCTAGAACTATTCTCGGTCAATAACCAATAGCGGAACCTGGATGTTCATATTGGTTCCTACATATTCTATGAAGATCCTTATCGGTCAAACCGCATAACAACATACGTTGTTCCCTTTGTCATCGGTATGTTACTTGCCCGAGATTCGATCGTCGGTATCCAATACCTAGTTCAATCTCGTCACCGGCAAGTCTCTTTACTCGTTACGTAATGCATCATTCCATAACTAACTCATTAGCTACATTGCTTGCAAGGCTTATAGTGATGTGCATTACCGAGAGGGCCCAGAGATACCTCTCCGACAATCGGAGGACAAAACCTAATCTCAAATACGCCAACCCAACATGTACCTTTGGAGACACCTGTAGTACTCCTTTATAATCACCCGATTCGTTGCTGACGCTTTGGTAGCACCAAAGTGTTCCTCCGTAAACGGGGTTGCATAATCTCATAGTTACGTGAACATGTATAAGTCATGAAGAAAGCAATAGCAACATACTAAACGATCAAGTGCTAGGCTAACGAGAATGGGTCATGTCAATCAGATCATTCTCCTAATGATGTGATCCCGTTAATCAAATGACAACTCATGTCTATGGTTAGGAAACATAACCATCTTCGGTTAACGAGCTAGTCAAGTAGAGGCATACTAGTGACACTCTGTTTGTCTATGTATTCACACATGTATTATGTTTCCGGCTAATACAATTCTAGCATGAATAATAAACATTTATCATGATATAAGGAAATAAATAGTAACTTTATTATTGCCTCTAGGGCATATTTCCTCCAGTCTCCCACTTGCACTAGAGTCAATAATCTAGTTCACATCGCCATGTGATTTAACATCAATAGTTCACATCTATATGTGGTTAACACTCATAGTTCACATCGACATGTGACCAACACCCAAAGGGTTTAATAGAGTCAGTAATCTAGTTCACATCGCTATGTAATTATCACCCAAAGAGTACTAAGGTGTGATCATGTTTTGCTTGTGAGATAATTTTAGTCAACGGTCTACATCACATTCAGAGCCGTAAGTATTTTGCAAATTTCTATGTCTACAATGCTCGCATGGAGCTACTCTAGCTAATTGCTCCCACTTTCGATATGTATCCAGATTGAGACTCGAGTCATCTAGATTAGTGTTAAAACTTGCATCGACGTAACCCTTTACGCATTTAACCCTTTTTTCACTTCCATAATCGAGAAACATATCCTTATTCCACTAAGGATAATTTTGACCGCTGTCCATTGATCTATTCCTAGATCACTATTGCACTCCCTTGCCAAGCTTAGTGGTAGGGTATGCAATAGATCTGGTACACAACATGACATACTTTATAGAACCTATGTCCGATGCATAGGAATGACTTTCATTCTCTTTCTATCTTCTGCCGTGGTCGGGTTTTGAGTCTTACTCAATCTCACACCTTGTAACACAGCAAGAACTCTTTCTTTGACTGCTCCATTTTGAACTACTTCAAAATCTTGTCAAGGTATGTATTCATTGAAAAACTTATCAAGCGCCTTGATCTATCTCTATAGATCTTGATGCTCAATATGTAAGCAGCTTCACCGAGGTCTTTCTTTGAAAAAACTCCTTTCAAACACTCCTTTATGCTTTGCGTAATAATTCTACATTATTTCCGATCAACAATATGTCATTCACATATACTTATCGTAAAGGCTGTAGTGCTCCCACTCACTTTCTTGTAAATACAGGCCTTTCCAAAAGTCTCAGATAAAATCATATGCTTTGATCAACACATCAAAGCGTATATTCCAACTCCGAGATGCTTGCACCAGTCCATTGATGGATCGCTGAGCTTGCACATTTTGTTAGCACCTTTAGGATTGACAAAATCTTCCGGTTGCATCATATACAACTCTTCTTTAAGAAAACCATTAAGGAATGCAGTTTTGACATCCATTTGCCAGATTTCATAAAATGTGGCAATTGCTAACATGATTCGGACAGACTTTTAAGCATCGATACAAGTGAGAAAATCTCATTGTATTCAACATCTTGAACTTTGTCTAAAACCTTTTTCGACAAGTCTAGCTTTGTAGATAGTTACACTACTATCAGCATTTGTCTTCCTCTTGAAGATCCATTTATTTAACATGGCTTGCTGATCATCGAGCAAGTCAATCAAAATCCATACTTTTGTTCTCATACATGGATCATATCTCAGATTTTATGGCCTCAAGCCATTTCGCGGAATCTGGGCTCATCATCGCTTCCTCATAGTTCGTAGGTTTATCATGGTCTAGTAACATGACTTCTAGAATAGGATTACCGTACCACTCTGGTGCGGATCTTACTCTAGTTGACCTACGAGGTTTTAGTAGTAACTTGATCTTGAAGTTTCATGATCATCATCATTAGCTTCCTCACTAATTGGTGTAAGAATCACAGGAACTGATTTCTGTGATGAACTACTTTCCAATAAGGGAGAAGGTACAATTACCTCATCAAGTTCTACTTTCCTCCCACTCACTTCTTTCGAGAGAAACTTCTTCTCTAGAAAGGATCCATCTTAGCAACGAAAAACTTGCCTTCGGATCTGTGATAGAAGGTGTACCCAATAGTTACCTTTGGGTATTCTATGAAGACGCACTTCTCCGATTTGGGTTTGAGCTTATCAGGTGATTTTTTTTTCACATAAGCATCACAACTCCAAACTTTTAAGAAACGACAGCTTAGGTTTACTGTTAAACCATAGTTCATACGGTGTCATCTCAACGGATTTAGATGGTGCCCTATTAAACGTGAATGCAGCTGTCTCTAATGCATAACCCCAAAACGATAGTGGTAAACCGATAAGAGACATCATAGATCGCACCATATCTGGTAAAGTACGATTACGACGTTCGGACACACCATAACATTGTGGTGTTCCAGGTGGCGTGAGCTGTGAAACTATTCCACATTATTTTAATTGAAGACCAAACTCGTAACTCAATTATTCGTCTTCGCGATCGATCGCGAAACTTTATTTTCTTGTTACGATGATTTTCCACTTCACTCTGAAATTCTTTGAACCTTTCAACTATTTCAGACTTATGTTTCATCAAGTAGATATACCCATATCTGCTCAAATCATCATGTGAAGGTTAGAAAATAATGATACTTGCCACGAGCATCAACACTCATTGGATCGCATACATCGGATGTATTATTTCCAATAAGTCAAGAGCTTGTTCCATTGTTCCGAGAACGGAGTTTTAGTCATCTTGCCCAAACGGCACGGTTCGCAAGCATCAAATGATTCATAACCAAGTGATTCCAAAATCCATCTTTATGGAGTTTCTTCATGCGCTTTACACCGATATGACCCCAAACGGCAAAGTGCCACAAATAAATTGCACTATCATTATTAACTTTACATCTTTTGGTTTCAATATTATGAATATGTGTATCACACGATCGAGATCCAACAAACCATTTTCATTGGGTGTATGACCATAGAAGGTTTTATTCATGTAAACAGAACAATAATTATTCTCTAACTTACATGAATAACCGTATTGCAATAAACATGATCAAATCATATTCATGCTCAATGCAAAAGCCAAATAACATTTATTTAGGTTCAACATTAATCCCGATAGTATAGGGAGTGTGCGATGATGATCATATCAATCTTGGAACTACTTCCAACACTCATCGTTACTTCCCTTCAACTAGTTTATGTTTATTCTCAGAACTCCTGTTTGAGTTACTAATCTTAGCAACCTAACAAGTATCAAATACTCGGGGCTACTATAAACACTAGTAAAGCACACATCAATAACTCTGTATATCAAATATACCCTTGTTCACTTTGCCATCCTTCTTATCCACCAAATATTTGGGGTATTTCCGCTTCAAAGGACCACTTCCTATGCGATTAAGCACTCGCCTTGTGCTTTGGTTCAGCTTTGGGTTTCTTCATGGAGTGACAACTTGTTTGCCATTCTACTTGAAGTTTCCTTTCTTTCCTTTGCCCTTTTCTTGAAACTAGTGGTCTTGTCTATCATCAACACTTGATGCTCTTTCTTGATTTCTACCTTCGTTGATTTCAACATCACGAAGAGCTCGAATCGTTTTCATCATCCTTTGCATACTATAGTTCATCACGAAGTTCTAGTAACTTAGTGATGGTGACTAGAGAATTCATCAATCACTATCTTATCCGGAAGATTAACTCCCACTTGATTCAAGCGATTGAAGTACCTGCACAATCTGAGCACATGCTCACTAGTTGAGCGATTCTCCTCCATCTTTTAGCTATAGAACTTGTTGGAGACTTCATATCTCTCAACTCGGTATTTGCTAGAAATATTAACTTCAACTCCTGGAACATCTCATATGGTCCATGACGTTCAAAACGTCTTTGAAGTCCTGATTCTAAGCCGTTAAGTATGGTGCACTAAACTATCAAGTAGTCATCATATTGAGCTAGCCAAACGTTCATAACGTCTGCATTTGCTCCTGCAATAGGTTTGTCACCTAGCGGTGCATTAAGGACATAATTCTTCTGTGCAGCAATGAGGATAAGCCTCAGATCACGGATCCAATCCGCATCATTGCTACTAACATCTTTCAACATAATTTTTCTCTAGGAACACATCAAAATAAACATATGAAAGCAACAACGCGAGCTATTGATCTACAGCATAATTTGCAAAATACTACCAGGACTAAGTTCATGATAAATTCAAGTTCAATTAATCATATTACTTAAGAACTCCCACTTAGACAGACATCTCTCTAGTCATCTAAGTGATCACGTGATCCAAATCAACTAAACCATAACCAATCATCACGTGAGATGGAGTAGTTTTCAATGGTGAACATCACTATGTTGATCATATCTACTATATGATTCACGCTCGACCTTTCAGTCTCCGTGTTCCGAGGTCATATCTGCATATGCTAGGCTCGTCAAGTTTAACTCGAGTATTCTGCGTGCAAACTGGCTTGCACCGTTGTAGATGGACGTAGAGCTTATCACACCCGATCATCACGTGGTGTCCGGGCACTACGAACTTTTAGCAACGGTGCATACTTAGGAGAACACTTCTTGATAATTTTTAGTGAGAGATCATCTTATAATGCTACCGTCAATCAAAGCAAGATAAGATGCATAAAGGATAAACATCACATGCAATCAATATAAGTGATATGATATGGCCATCATCATCTTGTGCTTGTGATCTCCATCTCCAAGCACCGCCATGACCACCATTGTCACCGGCGCGACACCTTGATCTCCATCGTAGCATCGTTGTCGCCTCGCCAACTATTGCTTCTACGACTATCGCTCTCGCTTAGTGATAAAGTAAAGCAATTACATGGCTTTTGCATTTCATACAATAAAGTGACAACCATATGGCTCCTGCCAGTTGCCGATAACTTCGTTACAAAACATGATCATCTCATACAATAAAATATAGCATCACGTCTTGACCATATCACATCACAACATGCCCTGCAAAAACAAGTTAGACGTCCTCTACTTTGTTGTTGCAAGTTTTACGTGGCTGCTACGGGCTGAGCAAGAACCGTTCTTACCTACGCATCAAAACCACAACGATAGTTTGTCAAGTTGGTGCTGTTTTAACCTTCGCAAGGACCGGCGTAGCCACACTCAGTTCAACTAAAGTGAGAGAAACAGACACCCGCCACCACCTTTAAGCAACGAGTGCTCAAGCGGTGAAACCAGTCTCGCGTAAGCGTCTGGCGTAATGTCGGTCCGGCCGCTTCATCTCACAATACGGCTGAACCAAAGTATGACATGCTGGTAAGCGGTATGACTTATATCGCCCACAACTCGCTTGTGTTCTACTCGTGCATATGACATCAACGCATAAAACCAGGCTCGGATGCCATTGTTGGGGAACGTAGTAATTTCAAAAATTTCCTACGCACACGCAAGATCATGGTGATGGCATAGCAACGAGAGGGAGAGTGTATGTCCACGCACCCTCGTGAGACCGTGGCGAAGCGTTATAACAACGCGGTTGATGTAGTCGTCGCCTTCACGATCCGACCGATCCAAGTACCGAACGCACGGCACCTCCGAGTTCAGACACGCTCACTCGATGACGATCCCGGGCTCCGATCCAAAGAAAGCGTCGGGGATGAGTTCCACAAGACGACGGCGTGGTGACGATGATGATGCTCCACCGACGCAGGCTTCGCTAAGCTCCGCGACGATATGACTTCACCGGCGCAGGGCTTCGCCTAAGCTCCGCGACGATATGACCGAAGTGGAATATGGTGGAGGGGCACCGCACACGGCTAAGGAACGATCCGTAGATCAACTTGTGTGTCATGGGGTGCCCCCGCCTCAGATATAAAGGAGCAAGGGGGTGCGGCCGGCCCTAGGGAGGCGGCTGGAGGAGTCCTACTCCCACCGAGTAGGACTCCCCCCTAGTTGGATTAGGACTTGGGGAAGGGGAAGAGGAAGGGCGCCGCCCCTCTCCTTGTCCTATTCGGATTAGGGGGGGGCGCGGCCTGCCCGGCCTGGCCGCCCTCCTCTTCTCCCTTATGGCCCATCAAGGCCCATTGACCCCCCGGGAGGGTTCCGGTAACTAACTCATTAGCTACATTGCTTGCAAGGCTTATAGTGATGTGCATTACCGAGAGGGCCCAGAGATACCTCTCCGACAATCGGAGTGACAAAACCTAATCTCGAAATACGCCAACCCAACATGTACCTTTGGAGACACCTGTAGTACTCCTTTATAATCACCCGATTACGTTGTGACGCTTTGGTAGCACCAAAGTGTTCCTCCGTAAACGGGGTTGCATAATCTCATAGTTACAGGAACATGTATAAGTCATGAAGAAAGCAATAGCAACATACTAAACGATCAAGTGCTAGGCTAACGGAATGGGTCATGTCAATCAGATCATTCTCCTAATGATGTGATCCCGTTAATCAAATGACAACTCATGTCTATGGTTAGGAAACATAACCATCTTCGATTAACGAGCTAGTCAAGTAGAGGCATACTAGTGACACTCTGTTTGTCCATGTATTCACACATGTATTATGTTTCCGGCTAATACAATTCTAGCATGAATAATAAACATTTATCATGATATAAGGAAATAAATAATAACTTTATTATTGCCTCTAGGGCATATTTCCTTCACAATCTTGATCAAAGAGGAAGACGGAGACAAGGATCTTGTCCAAGGGGCAATGCCTTGGCGTTTGGAGAACTTTCCCCGCAAGTACCTGGGCCTCCAACTGTCCATTTGGAAATTGACGCGCTCGGAATGGCAACAGGTGGTGGACAACGTGCTTAATTTCATGCCGGGCTGGCAGAAGGGACTCATCACTAGAGCTGGGCGACTGGTTCTCGTTCACGATGTGGTCATGGCGCGGCCGACCCACCACTTAATCATCGCGGACGCCCCAAAATGGGCAATTGAGCAAGTCAACAAGCGATGCCGTGCATTCTTTTGGGAGGGATCTGAGGAGATACATGGAGGGAAGTGCTTGGTTGCCTGGCAGAGAGTATGCAGGCCCAAGGAACTGGGTGGACTCGGGCTGCTTGACCTAAAACGCCAGGGCTTGGCCTTAAGATTGAGGTGGGAGTCGCCCTTGGCATGGACTTCCCATGACTAAGGACCCACAAGTTCAAGCTGCCTTTGACAGTTTAGTCCACTGGAGAGTTGGAGATGAGACTAAGGCGCTTTTCTGGAAAGATAGATGGATGGGAGGTGTGTCGGCCAAGGAGGTCGCACCGGATGTGTGGGGTGCAGTTCGCACGCAAACGGTCAACAGAAGAACAGTGAAAGAGGGGTTGCTTAACCATCATGGACGTCTGGCATTTCGGATGACCTCTCTACGGAAGGATTGGTGCAGTTTATCAGGCTCTGGGATCATGTGCTGGCGGCTCGATTGGACCCCAGCTTACAGGACGAGGCATTTTGGCCATGGAATGCAAAACAAGTCTACGCCTCGGCCTCTGCCTATCGGATGTTCTTCAAAGGTGCAATCAGTGTTACCTTTGCGAAGTGGGTTTGGAAATGTTGGGCGGCGCTTACCTGCAAGATCTTCATGTGGCTGGCAATCCAATATAGGATTTGGACCTCGGATCGGCGTCTAAGACATGGGCTCCAAGACGCCATCTCCCCATGCTACCTTTGTGATCAGGATGAAGACATAGTCGACCACCTCCTTGTCAAGTGCGTCATCTTGAGACAAGTATGGCACATGGCGTTGTCTAGGACGAGACTTGGACCCAACTTAGCTCCCAATGCCGGCGACATTTTGGAGCATTGGTGGGGAAACGCCCGACAGAGGATAGCAAAGGAGAATCGAAAAGCTTTTGACTCTTTCGTGATACTAGTTTGTTGGCATCTTTGGAAGCAAAGAAATGACCGAGTATTCCGCCCGGCAGGCACCCTGCCTTCGGTTGTGGAACTAGTTAACAAGATAATCGATGAGCTTCGCATGTGGGGGATAGCCGGAGGGGGAGGAGTTAGTGATCTTTTGTGAGAAGTTAGCTTAGTGTGTGGAGTTGGAGTTTGTGTGGCCTCAGCCGACTTGTGGTTGTTGGCAACACCTCAACACTTTTATATTTTTTTTTCTTCTATAAAGCTAAGGTACGCAATTTACGTACCCTCAAAAAAAAAAAAGAACCGCAGAGTGTGCACTGAAGCTACTCCAACCTAGACTGTATGTCTGTATACGCCTACAGCCACAGGCTACGGCCTTACTGCATGCAGCTTCCGCACACGGCAGGTCTAGAAGCATAGGCTGAACATGAACAAACAGCTAATCGTGCCCTAGACCATCGCATCTCAGGCGTGCCATTTGGACAGCACGAGCAGTCGAGCACGACCTTCCGGCATCACTGTCGTTTTCGTATGCCTTTTCATATTCGTACGTACACAGTTGAATTTTCCGAGTGACTTTTCATATTCCCACGCCTTTTCCGATCAAACTTGCCGACTCCACTACGACCCAAACACCAATCGTATTCGTACGTGCTTGGCCGGTCCGATGACACCACGCATAGTATCCTCCCGTTTTCTTCCTTCATCGTCGTCAAAAACACAAAATGCAGACGCGCGCGCCAACTCCCATTTCCTTTTTTCTTAAAAAAAACTCTCATTTCCTTTTCGTGAACAGTGGCATCGCAGGCTCGCAGTCAAGTCTCCTCCCCCTCCGGAGGCCGGAGCCGTTCCAGACCCCCACTCTACAACTCGTCCACACCACGCACCTAGCGGGAGGAGGGACGGGGTAGACCGTAGACCAGCGCGGTCCACAGCTTTGACTGGAAAATACGGGATCCGACCTGGCCCGCCGCGGCCCGTGGGCCCCACGCCCGTAGCAACGGGGAGGAGCGGATCGCGTGCGCCCGTCCCGAGCAGCCAACGGCGTCCCGTCGTCGTCTCCCCGCCGCGTGACGGCCTCCTACTGGCCCAGGCCGGCGGGACCCACGAACGGCACCGCGGCCGCGGTGCCGCACCGGATCCCCCGTTCACGAGGGGGAGTTTTGACTGCGCCCTTCAGCTGGCGTCCTGCCACTGCCAGCGCCGGCCCCCCCGGTGGCCACGAGCCGGGCGCGGTGGTGCGTGGACGCGCCGTACTGCTCCGACCCGTTTCGGCACAGTACCCGCTCTCCCGCCGCAAAACCCGTGTTACGTGGCCGCCTCGGTTACTCGTGGTCGAAACCGCCGTGGGTTCAGTTATTTATTCGTGAATGATTGATTGATATCTGGTGACGGGCGTACGAGGACAGCGTCCAGGGAAGCCCCGCGCTCCCGCGTCACGCCGGCGTCACCGCCCATCCCTCCTGCTACACTTCCGCCTCCCACTAACCCCCACCACCCTCGGGGGAAAACGACAGCCACCGTAGAGAGACCGGCTCTCCTTCACCGACATGCGGGCCCCACGCGTGCCTTCCCCACCTGACAGCGACGCGAGGTGGGCAGCGCGCGGTGACCCGGCCTTCCGCGAAACAGGCCTCCCTTGCCGATGGAACATTTTAGGTTGGGGCACGGGCAGAGACCAGCAGAAATTTAAAAATCATCTCCAGCTGAAAAATACTCCACGCCGGTAAAAAATATCGCTTCCTCCGTGCTCTGCTCCGTCAGAGAAGAGGGGAGGGTCGAGGCAGAGCTGTCAACGCGGCGGCGGGAGGTAATCGGGGGCCGTCGTGGGCAGCTCACAAGGGCGCCGGAGACCGGGAGCGCGCGAATGCTGCGGCTTTGAGGCGGGCCCACCTGGCAGCTGCCTGCGCTCGGATGGCTGCGTCGCCGGAGATGCTGCGGAGGTGTTGGTGGGCGGCGGCGGCGGTCTTGTCGGTGGTGCTCGCCGTGAGCCGGGTCTCCGCCAACACAGAGGGTGAGCCACTACATCAATTTTACTATCAATTTTGCGTTATTTGGCTTCCGCCCTCCTTTCGGGTTCACGAATTGCCTGGTCTATGGGTGCGCTCGCATGTGTTGCTCTACTTGTTCGCAAGTTTCCGCCCATGGGCGTGGACTGAATTTTTTTCCTGTTAGTGGAAAGTCTTATAATCTCCGCTTTCCAGCTTTCATGGATTATGTAGGTTCTTTATCACCATGTCTCTCATATTGTGCTACGAATTTGTTCTTTCTTCGGGTTTTTTCTCTATGGCTGATAACTTTGGCCTACTGGCAAATTCACAAAGATAGAATTAGCTTCCACTGTGCTTGCCCCAACTACGGTTTAAAATAAAATAAAAACAATTTCCCCTTCTGAAGTAACGCCAAGTCTGTAATTTGGCTTATGCTTAAACTGGTTTTCTGGAAGTGCATGTTATGGCTCTACATGTTTCATTATTCACGACACGTATTTGTTTGTAGAGACCACCACCGCACATATTTCTCTGTATTTGAACCTTTCGTAAACATAATCTTGCCTTTCTTCACTTAGATTCCCATATCTTTGGGCTTTAACTGAACTAGTAGTAGAATTTGTGTCTGAAGGCAGAACTAGTATTCTTCTAGTGTAGTAAGAACCAAAATAGTGATATCATTCTGTCTATGGTCATAATAATTTGCTGTGCATTACTTTTAGTAATGCCTGGCTCCTACACGAAACTGTACATAACAAAGATGTATACCTGTTGTATGAATGTGTAGGTACTATTTGGGTCAATGAACAAAAATTGCTTTACCTTTGGATTTTACTATATATTGGCCCCTATACTAGAGTAACTGCTTGGTTCAAGGAATTGAAGCTAAATATGAGGACCACGTTTATTCTTGCAAAAAAAGGGGGCAGTGCGCATCTTTGGATGCACAGGCCTAAAGAGATGTTCTCTTCCATAATCTAAAAACAAATCATGTTAAACACACATGAATTATCTGTTTATATATTGGCATTCACACATTTATCTGTACTTTAGATATTGATTAGTAGGCTATGCTAAATTTTGCATAGCTTTTTGGACAAAATGGGAGCTGTATATTTGTATGAATAATGTGGTGGCGAAGTAACTGTTAAATTTCTGCACATAAGATTATTGGGAGAATATCTGTAAATTGCCTTAAATGACTAGGCATGTATAATATTGCTGATACCTGATCATATTGTATTTCCATTGGTAGGTGATGCTCTGTACAGTCTGCGTCAAAGCCTTAAAGATGCTAACAATGTGCTGCAGAGTTGGGATCCCACTCTGGTTAATCCATGCACATGGTTCCATGTTACTTGTAACACTGACAACAGTGTAATCAGAGTGTAAGTTTTTGATAGATTTTTCTCCAATTTACACTTGCTAAAAGTTATACAGGTGATCTTTTGTGTGTTGACTGTAACCTTTTATTGTTGCAGTGATCTTGGAAACGCACAACTGTCAGGTGCATTGGTGTCCCAACTTGGACAGTTGAAAAATCTACAATATTTGTAAGTTTAACGTTCTAGCCTTCCGAGAATTATTTTTATAGTTATATGGCGCAGTAGTTGCATCTGTGTATGTTTTCGTAAGCTTGGTGCGCAATCTACATACATAACTTGGGTTTGCAGAACATAGCTGTGCTGAGTACTGATGACAAAATGTGTAATTATGTTCAATAAAATCTGTCCTGCAATAAAATGAGTACATGTCTTGGGTTTGCAGAACATAGCTGTGCTGAGTACTGATGACAAAATGAGTAATCTACATACCTGCACTGCTTCGGTTTTCAATAAAATCTGTAATTATGTTCCAATTGTACTATTCTAGGATGTTTAGAGTGGCTACTACATGTGCTTTGTTCTCCTACAGATTTTGGAAGTGCTGTTTGTGAGATTTCTGCTGAGATCCTACATTGAGTAGTTTTATGGTTTTCTCATTATTTCTGTGCCTTCTATTCTTTGTCAATCATTTATGGTACCTTTTACAAGTTTGGCGCTCTCATTATGTATGCCTTGAAACTTTTAGTGAAATTTCACTGTTATATGACAGGGAGCTGTACAGCAACAATATAAGTGGGACAATACCTTTGGAACTCGGGAACTTGACAAACCTGGTCAGTTTGGATCTGTACCTGAACAAATTCACTGGCGGTATTCCAGACACATTGGGGCAACTCTTAAAGTTGCGATTCCTGTAAGAATATACCTTTTTACTCCTTTCAAAACGAATATAATTGTCAATTCCACGTGTCCTGTTTTTCTGGTTCAGACCGCCACATTTCTTTGACATGTGCCCCACCCTTACAAAAAAAACCCCATAATAGGAACTCCGCACAGAACCACAATAAAGATGCATCATGGCACATGCATGCATTTGTACGAGCTTTTCTTCACAGAAGTCCTCTTAGATTTGCATGTCTTATTGAATGATAAGGTGTTCTTGTAGTTTTCTTCTTTCATATGACCATATCCAGTTAGGTATCTAGTTACAATGGAGGGTAATCTAGTGTGTAGTTCTTTTCTTGTGGCTTTAATGCTTTTCTGTAGGCCTGCTGGTTCGAACGATTATTTTCTAGCCCTGCTTGTTGGAATGATTCTAATATACTTCTTTCTGGGAATGTCTACTTGGAATAACAGCCGTCTTAACAACAACAGTCTTTCTGGTCAAATTCCACAATCCTTGACCAATATTAGCACCCTCCAAGTTCTGTAAGTTATCTGTTCTACTATTCATATAGTTCATATTCTATATGTATCTTAAGGATATGCTGTGGGCATGCTAACAAACCTTCAAACCAGTACATTATAACACATGCAATCTCACAGGGATCTATCAAACAACAATCTCTCCGGAGCGGTTCCATCAACTGGCTCGTTTTCACTCTTTACCCCTATAAGGTACTCTTTCTGGTTGAAATTCGGGTGCTTACTGCATCTTGTGAGGATGATGACTTTTAACTTATTGTCACAGTTTTGGTAATAATCCAAATCTTTGTGGCCCGGGTACTACGAAACCATGTCCTGGGGCACCTCCTTTTTCTCCACCGCCACCATTCAATCCTCCAACACCACCCGCGGCACAAGGTGAATTTTGTTAACTATGATTCTGTGGCACTGCGGTGATTCTTCTTGAAATGGACAATCCTTGAAACTCTCAAATTATCTGTATGATCTTATTTAACATGTGCTTGCTGGAATAATTCAATTCTGTTAGGTGACCCTAAAACCGGAGCAATTGCTGGAGGTGTTGCTGCGGGTGCTGCATTGATATTTGCTGTTCCTGCAATTGGATTTGCACTGTGGCGGCGACGTAAACCTGAAGAGCATTTCTTTGATGTCCCTGGTCTGTATTATATATATAGCATGCTTTGATGTCCCAGGTCATGTTATTCAATTCGTTTATCTGTACTTTTGTTTATCTTCAGCTGAGGAGGATCCAGAAGTGCACCTTGGCCAGCTGAAGAGGTTCTCCCTAAGGGAGCTTCAAGTTGCTAGCGATAACTTCAGCAATAAGAACATTCTAGGAAGAGGTGGCTTTGGAAAGGTGTACAAGGGGAGACTGACGGATGGTACATTGGTAGCAGTTAAAAGACTAAAAGAAGAACGTACTCCTGGTGGCGAACTCCAATTCCAAACAGAAGTCGAAATGATTAGTATGGCAGTGCATAGGAACCTGCTTCGACTCCGTGGATTCTGCATGACACCTACAGAACGGCTACTAGTCTATCCATACATGGCTAATGGTAGCGTTGCATCACGTTTGCGAGGTATGAATTCCTTTGTACTTATTCTTCTAGACTTTTTTTTACATTTCTGTACTTTTTTGACCAACTGTAGACCTAGTTATCTCTTTCTCTGTAGATATACAGAGCCACTTCTATTTTTAAACAAGCAAAATCAAGTCGGGACAGCAAGAATAATACTGTCAAAGCTCAACTTTAAACTGTTTAATGTTTCATCTGCATCACTTTGACACATGGGACATGATGTGATCAATGCAGCATTGCACTTAGCATGCTCTACTATTTAGTCTATATAAAAAAAAAAAGAAACCAGGCAATGACTCTGAGCTTCATTATGCACTCACTTTTGCAAATCCAACTGCACTAAAATCTGATCCTAAAATTTAACCGACGAATAAGTTCGCGTGCCCCATACATATGACCTGTGAATGTGATCAGAAGCATATCCACTAGATTATCCACAGCAATATAACTTTTACGGCAATTGAAATAACTAAACCTTACTTTATCTACTACTCGTAGAGCATTTTTAGTTAATTCAGTTATGATTTATGGTACCTCTAGTACACGATTAGCGATTTCAGTTTTGACTTATGGTACTTGATTTTTAGAGCGAGGGCCAAATGAGCCGGCTCTTGAATGGGAAAAAAGAACTCGGATTGCACTGGGATCTGCCAGAGGACTGTCTTACTTGCATGATCACTGTGATCCCAAGATCATTCATCGTGATGTCAAAGCCGCAAACATTCTCTTGGATGAAGACTTTGAGGCGGTTGTGGGTGACTTTGGACTGGCCAAGCTTATGGACTACAAGGACACTCATGTAACCACAGCCGTCCGTGGAACGATCGGGCATATTGCTCCCGAGTACCTATCCACCGGAAAGTCCTCCGAGAAGACGGATGTTTTCGGTTATGGGATCATGCTTCTGGAGCTTATCACTGGACAGAGGGCATTCGACCTCGCACGTCTTGCAAACGACGACGATGTCATGCTGCTTGACTGGGTAAGTTCTCCTCTATCATTGGTTCATTGAACATACATATCATGAGCAGCGATGCAACTCTAGTTTTGTTTGCATCGTGCATCTTAGCTGTCTGCCAGTTCTGGTTTGAGGGCTAGAGCAAACCGTTTCTCATTATTGGTTCAGTGTCCTATTGCATGCATGATGAGTGAGTAAACAAGCTGACTGACACTTGGCCTCCCTCCCATGTGTGATGTGTCATCCATGATTGAGAGGAGGCTAGCGTGAGAAGTGAAAAGTAATGCCGAGAATTGTGCGTGGCGTGGGTGCAGGTGAAAGGGCTGCTGAAAGAGAAGAAAGTGGAGATGCTGGTGGACCCGGACCTGCAGAGCGTGTACGTGGAGCACGAGGTGGAGGCGCTGATCCAGGTGGCGCTGCTGTGCACGCAGGGGTCGCCGATGGACCGGCCCAAGATGTCGGAGGTGGTGAGGATGCTGGAGGGCGACGGGCTGGCTGAGCGCTGGGAGGAGTGGCAGAAGGTGGAGGTGGTCCGGCAGGAGGCGGAGCTGGCCCCGCGAAACAACGACTGGATCGTCGACTCCACCTACAACCTCCGGGCGGTGGAGCTCTCCGGCCCGAGGTAACAACAGGAAAAAAAAATGTCTCCTCGTCGACGAGCTCCGGCTAGTAGTGCCTCGTTGCATTAGCTCTCTTTTGTACATGATGACCGACAGATAGCTGGTCCCTTTAATTAGTGTCAAATTTGGAAGGGGAAATGTCAGCAGCAGTTCCCAGTTGCAGGCTGCTCTTGACTGCAACTCATTGTTGTGGTGGCTAATGCTACTCCTGAATCCTGATGTATTGCACTTGTACGAATCCTGATGTATTGTACTTGTACGTGCACTACACTTCGTCCGTGCTAAGGCTAAATCCTTGTCATATTAGTAGTAGTAAAGCAAAACTCTGCCGAGCTACCGGCCGATAGCTATTCTATCGGCCGCTAACCCGTGATCAGTCATCGTCTACTTGTTGTCTTCAAAAGAAGAGATTCATATGTCGCGGCACACAGTCCTGGCGGCACATTAACTTTTACATACTTACAACACTCGAGGAACCTACGATCCACAAGCATCACGTCAACACCAAACAAGAGCAAAATCACAAGGCTAGCTAAACGGTAAAAGTAGTGGCGCGACCGGGGTACGTTGCAGAGCACGGTGAGCTAGAGGGTGGGGACGCGGAAGAACCTGCCGCGGCACATGCAGCGGTAGGCGATGGGGCACGACTCGGAGGCCTCGGCGCACCGGAAGCTGACCATGACCCGCTTGCACGGGGCGCACGCCCCGCACGCGTGCGCGCAGTCCGGCAGCCGCGACCCCGTCACCGCTCGCTCCTTGAGCGTCATCGTCCCTTGTTCCTCCTCCTCCCCCTCCCGCGTAGCCTGGCCCTGCTTCTCCTGATGGGACGTCCATGCCGCCTGCCTTCCGTCGTCGTCGTCGTCGTCCCGGCCTGCGGTTCCGGACGGCGTCGCCTCACGGCCAGGTCGTAGGCCGCCGGCGGCTGAACCTGCATAATGCACGTAACGTGTCAATTGCCACATGCGCCATGTCAGCTGCTGGCAAGTAGCAAGAGTCCTACGCACGCAGTGACGTGTCCACGCGACGCAACGGTCGACTGGCTGGCTTACTTGGTGTGGTTCTGGCGCCATGGGTCACGCACGAGCACGATGCCAATGCCATGGCCAGCGCAAGGGCCAGCACCAGCGCCCACCGAGCTCCCACGCCAGCAGGCCTCCTCATCAACCGGCTCGTACCACAGCTAGCTCGCACGTTATGGTAGAGCCGTACCCGTACGTGGAGGAACTGTGGAAGCTAGAGAGCAGACAGCGAGGCTGAGCAAGCTAAGATAGCTAGGCGATGCTCGCGAGCGCTTGCTTATATAGATACACGTACGCACGCTTCAGAGAGGAGACTGATAAGCGTGCAAGGGCAAGCGACCATAAATAACAGTGGATCGGAGTGGAGATACGTCGGCTCACATGGAACCCTTGTGCATGCGTGCAGCCAGCGAACACGAAGAAGACGAGGAGAAGTAGATGTGCCTCATCGATCGACTGCCCGCTACGTATTTATGCCCCTCATCGCCGCGCCGCTGGGCGTCGCAGGCAGGGGCGCAGTTATTGCGCCGCCGCAGAGGAGCAGCTGGGGGAGAGGCCGGCCGAAGGAGGACGACGTCGCTTCCCGTGGACATACTTTATGTTCATAATACTGTAACACTGCTCCGCTGAAACTCTTCTGAAATCCTGAGCGCGATCGATCGGGTACAGAATATATCCGTGTATATTCTGCTCTGCTCTGTTCTGCTGCGCCTCTTTGGTTCGGTTAATGCACTGGTACAACAACTCTGGTCAAGCCCGGCCGGCATCAATGCAGCTGCGAGCTGCTCTCTTGCGCGGTTTAATGGCGCGCATGTAAGCTGCATGCATGCATGCATGGACCGGCTGCCGGCACGCCGACGTGTCTGACGCTGCCAAGTTCTTTGTGGTGTGCGTCTGACACGGTGGTGACACTTGTTTCATGTGCATCGTCGGTCTGATGGGTGGAATTAGGTTGAGTTCGTGCCTTCGTGGGATACGAGCTTCTGGATGAGTGAATAGGCTCTTCGAGCTAACAACTAATGCGCAGTTCAAGCCTTCGTGTCAAGCGGAAGGGGGCTATGAACTGAAAGTCTGAGACTTGTTGATTTGGAACCACCTGAGCAGGAGAGTGCCAAGTCTGAAACTTCTCGCGGTGCTTCAGTTAGTATTGAAATCTGTACAGCTTCAGCTAGTTTCTGGAGCAACACCACAGCGGAGGTGTCGGACTAGACTTCGAGGCTGAGATGAATGAAGAGGCAGAGGCATTGTTTGCTCTTCAATAAAATGGGGCTCACTGAAAGATCAAGGTGGGCTTCATTATCTTTTTTTTAAACGGAAGCATAAGATTTGCCTCATCTATTAAATAAGAAGAGAATAGAGTTTAAAGTTTTACATAACACCCCCACGCTAAACAGCATGGCAATTACTCGCAAAAAATTACAGTCTTAAGTTTTTTTGCACCGGCAGTGACCCATAACTTTGCTTCTTCAAGGATGGAGCCAAGGAGAACAGGCGGTGATGCAAATTTTTTGCGAAAGACTCTGCCATTCCGCTCATTCCAAACAGTCCAAGAGATGAGCATGGTGAGGGATGTCATAGCATGCCGGTTTGGGTGTCGGTTGTTGGTCCGTTTGTCCCACCACGCGTTGACGAAATCATCAAGATGTCACTCGGAGGTGTTGACGTGATGTAGCCCACACTTCTCGATGATGGCTCTCCAAAGCCTAAGCGTGTATCGACACTTGAAGAAGAGGTGTTGCCCTGTTTCTTGTTCTTTTTTGCATAGTTGGCAAAGTCCACAGTTTGCCCAACCGCGTTTCTCTAACCGGTCGGCGGTCCAAATGCGGTCTTGTATAGCTAACCAAGCGAAGAATTTAACCTTGGGGGAGCCCAAGCCTTCCAAACCATGTGATCCATGGGTGAGAGAATCAACCCAAGGAACTGAGCCTTGTACACGGTGACCGCGGATTAGATCCCATCATTCGCGTGCTTCCAAATGATATCATCTTCGGCTTGCTCATCAAGGTGGAAGTCATGGACAAGCATCCAAAAAGTGAAGAATTCATGAATGTGGCCAACGCCCAACGGTGACCACGGTGTTGGGGTTGATTTTGAGAATCCAAGCATTTCCTTTAAGAGCCTCCCGCACCTTTCAATTTTTTCGCCTTGAGGCCTCAAAGATTAACGGTGCAATATCATTGGGCTTCCGCCCAAGCAGCCAAGGAGATTCCTAGAACGGCGTCTTTGCGCCGTCACCAACAGTGGTAGTTGTAGAGGCGTAGAAAAACTCGAGGTCATCGTCAGTGCAAGGGTTACCAAAACCCACCCAAGGCTTGTGGGGAGCCTTCCATTCGTACCACAACCATCGAAGACGTAAGGCACGCGCAAACTTGTCAGTGTTGAGTACCCCTAGGCCACCATACTCCTTTGGCCTACAGACCATTTGTTGCCTGGACACTTTTGCTCTCGCTCTGAAATCTTATGTTGCCCTGCACTTTTTGTGAACCTCAAATCTGCCGCTCGTGTATGAAAAATATTGTACTCTAGAACCTCAAAGCTGTGATAAGAGTGACGGTTGTTGTTCGTGGTGTGATAACAGGCAATGGAACAGATCTTCATCATGCGGCATTACCATTCCAGAGAGGGAGTTTTAGCGGAGAGGATGAGGTCACGTGGTTCCTGAATATGAAGTTAAATTTACATTCACTTTCATACCGGATCCGTGGCGCAATGGTAGCGCGTCTGACTCCAGATCAGAAGGTTGCGTGTTCGATTCACGTCGGGTTCAATATCCCGAACATTAATCCGGTCTTTTTTTCTAACTGGTTGAGTGCAATAACCTTTTTTGTAACACAACGGTTCTTTTTTGACATGTAACTGAGCTAGTGGTGGTTCATTCTTCAGTTTTTCTAGCGTTGGTTTATGTATCTCGAACAATAATCTGGTCTTTTTTTAATTGGTTGAATCCAGTAACCTTTTTTTAACATAACGGTTTTTTTTGACATATAACTGAGCTAGTGGTGGTTCATTTTTCAGTTCTTTTAGTGTTGGTTTATGTTACCGGTGAGGCTAAGACACAAGGTGGTGTACTTGACAACGCGGTTCTTTTTCTTGCATAATTGAGCTAACGATGAGGCTACCTTCGTCTTTCTTGCATAATTGAGCTAACGATGAGGCTACCTTCGTCGCAAAATATAATGAACTAGTAATGGTGATTGATATTTTACTCTTTTTAATAAAATACAGACATAGACTCTCATACATACACTACACACGTACACTCATTCCTATAAATGTAGGCACGCACATCCTATCCTTATGAGCATTTTCGGAGATCGAGCCATCATATTATCTTGAGATTGACGAAATCGACACAGACGGCTTTGTAGTCGACGGAAACATCTTCTTCCACTAAACACACATCGTCGAAAGGTCTAAAATAAATTCAGAAAAATGCGAGCACTATTGTCAAGCCTAAAACTCGAACTCTGGTGGGCTGAAGATATCACTATCCTCCTAACCATCCAACCCCAAGTTGGTTCGCAATTTTTGTTATTGAGTATTGGTTTATGTTTTAGGTGAGGTTAAGATGCATGGTGTACTAGACAATGTGGTTCTTCTTTCACATAACCTAGCTAGTGGTGGTTGATGTTTCAGTTTTTAATAGTGCTGGTTTATCTTTCAACTGAGGTTAAGATACATGGTGTACTCGCCTACAAAATCAAGGTTTAAGCCAGACTTATATCAAAAGGTATCTCCTCACGTATGGGCAAAGCCCTGCCCAAAGACGATCTAGGGTTCTCCTCCGTTGGTAGATCGCCGGCTCCGCTGTCAGGGGTGTGCAGGGTGGTCTCGATTTACCAGTGGGAGACGTAGTTTTTTCTACTTCGGGCATTAGATATGTCTTTGTTAGGCGGTGGTGAGATGATGGTGTCGCTGTTGGTGTGGAATAAGGTCTTTCCGGCCCACCCTTGTTCCGATGATGTTTCGTCGTATCACTGCGAGGCGTGTGGAAGATGATGTGTCCTCAGATCTGATTCTTCAGGTTTGATGTTTTTTTGTGTAGCGCTGTCTCGATCACGCTGTCTTGGAGAGAGAACAACATGGTCATATGTATTGGTACTATGGCTCAATTTTCGACCGAAGAAGGTTGACCAATCTCGGTCTCATCGAAGAGCGTGTGAGGTCTGTGTTCCTTGACTCTGTCTAGCCGAAACTAGGGCATTCTGCAAGTCCTCTCCGTTCTTTTCTTCTCCAGGGCGACGATTTGCTATGTAGATCACAGCTGTCGGCGTCTTCTAGTCTACATTGATTACTTTCTGGCAACTGGTTTTACAAGCTCCAGGGTTTATACAAGTTTACTCCATTTAGACAGGGCCCAGAGGCAGCAACGAGCTTTACTCATGGTGCACCGTGAGTGGATGTGGGAGGAAAATCTTCGGCAACCTAAGAATTTGAATATGTTTATCAATTTCTGTAAGGGTGTTTTATTTGTGCTACTTTCTTTTTTGGTGGTGTAAAGGGTTATGATACTTAATATATGACCTTTGGTCTTTTTGAAAAAAAAATGTGAGAAAGAATTTTGGGCTCGGCTTGTGTGGTCGCATCTGCACTGTTTCAACGCTTGATTGTTGTCTTGTGCTGTGGTTTGGGAGCTTGAATATAATCAAACAACTATATTGTTTTCATGAGTTTCTTCTTCTTCTTCTTTACAAGTATTTTTCTATGATTTACGCAATAAATTAAGAATGTTTTTTCTTCTAATAAAGGGTAGTGAAATAAATAGTGTGCCCATATAGTCTAACCATTGTCTGGTCAGATTACAACAGGTGAACTTTCACTTTGAGATAAAAAAGGTCTCACACAAGCACGAATAGTACTAATAAAAAGAAAACCAGGTTTGAACTAATCTGCCTTTCTAATACTCAAAATCGGTGTTTTCAATACTTGAAACTGTACCCGCAAAAAGAAAATACTTGAAACTGTAGCGAACCAACCTGTGGTGGTTAGGAGGACAATGATATCCCTAGCTCATCAGGGTTCAAGTCCTGGTGCTCGCATTTTCTGAACTTAATTCAGGATTTCCGATGATGTGAGTTCAATGGGAGGAGACGCACGAGACGCTTGTGGTGACTTCGTCAATCTCAAGATAATATGCCGCCTCAGTCTCTCGAAATTGCTTATAGAGGTAAGATGTGCGTGTGTGTTTATAGCAGTGAGTATATGCGTGTGTATATGAGCGTCTGCATTTGTACTGTGTTCTAGAAAAATTACTTGAAACTGTTGTACTAGTTCTGTGGTAGACATGTCAGACACCAGAGGCGGCATCACGGGGTGTATTGTCTCGGCCTTGTTTCATGCAACATTCTGCTCGATCTGCAATGGGTCATACTAGTATGATGTTTTCAATCAAAATTAAGACTTCTGAATATTTTTCGTTTGATGTAGCACATTGAGCACTTGGTTGAGCCACACAATAGCGGAAATTTGCAGGGCACACACCTGCTGAGTTGTGTCTGGTCGCGCGATTGCCTTGCGATCCACAAAATTGTTGGGTTCTGCATGAGGACACATCAAATTTTAAAATTTTAGTTTATGGAACTTGCGATTTTTGTCGTTCTTTGTATCAAGTTTCAGCAGCTGAAACTTAACGAAGCTTTAAAACTCATTGTATGTATTCAAATGGGTCTTATTTGAAAGCTCTCATCACCAAAAATACGAATATGAAAACAAAACTTGATTTAAATGTTTGGTCAAAAACAATATACAAAAGACTGAAAATTAAAAGCCAAAAGAAAAGTGTCGGTGCCCTTGCCCTTACATGCCACAAATCTTCTCTCCACACAAGAGGCCACGACTCGTATCAGCGCATGACAACACGACCCAACCCACAACTGATTCTTCTCCCTTCCCTCTTTCCTTTTTCGTTTGGATCCAAACGGCAAATGCACACATGTCCTTGCACCCTGCCGGACGGCATATACCCATATACTCTCTTTATAAAAAAATATAAGAACAAAATTACTTCATGTACGATGGAATCCAGTATGATTTTTATCCCACGTGATAGTGGATGGTGAGGATGCTTCCTACATATGCAATCAACGCTGCCTATTCTGCACCGTACAAAAATTCTACGAGATTTGTCGTATATGAAGCATCACTCATAAACTTTTGATTTATTCATCTTCAATCATGATAGTACAACAAACACTGGAAACAATAAAAAATATATCCAGATCCGTAAATCACCTAGCGACGATTACAAACATTGAAGTGAGCCGAGGGCGCGCCGCTGTCATCGCCCCTCCCCCTCTTCCCTCCGTGCCGGAGCCGGGCAAAACTTGTTGTAGTAGACAGTCGGAAAATCGTCGTGCTAAGGCCCCATAGGCCAGCGCATCAAAACAACAATCACCGCCGATGAAGAGTGGTGTAGATCAAAAGAATCCAACCTGAAGACACAAGAACAAAGACGAGCGACGAACAGATCCGAACAAATCCACCAAACATAGATCTGCCGGAGACACACATCCACACGCCCACCGACAGTGCTAGAAGCACCACCGGAACGGGGCCTAGGCGGGGAGAATCTTATTCCATCTTCAGGGAGCCTCTGTCGTCTCGTCTTCCTGAACTGGACACAAACTCTACCAAAACTCGAAGAAAGATCTAAAAATGGAGTGCTCCCACCGCCAAGGACCAAGATCCACTCCACTCCTATGGCCCTAAGGCCACCGGAGATGAGACGAACAGCTCATGACACCGACGAGAGGCAAAGAAACCCTAACTTTTTGGAGGAGGCGGCGGCCGTAGGGAACTGTCCATTCCACACGGACCATGGCGTTTCCCGTGTATGAAATCACCTTCGATCAGGAACACAAACCAAGAATACAAGAATATATTACACAAAGTTCTTGTTTCTTTCATGAGAAAATCAGAAGGCGCTCTCCTCTACCAAGGTAACCACAGATGCTGTCAATAAACAAAATTCCTTCTACACATCTACTATTTGTATCGTCGGCACAACCGAGTGAGATGTCAAATTCTGGCAGAAGGAATGATTGATTAATTGGTACACTTGTACACCTAGCGTGCAGCCGTATCAGCCAGCATCCAAAATCTCAAAAGAAAAAGGAGATAGATATTCGGCATCTGCATATTTTTATGGTTGGGCACCAAAGTACTCCACATGCATGGATGAATCATGCACGAGTGACTGTGCATGCATGTGAAGAACATGGTCCTATCGGCCTTTCTCGTCCTCCTCCTCTGCGTTCTTGTCTCTTTTGCTGTTCGTGACATTGTTGTGTTTTGTGAGCTGTGACCGATCGAGGATCAGCGATCGGTGTTTGTCCCTTCGTTCGGAGAGGCAAACAGCTCGACCGGTGGGTGTCTCGTGCCATCATGGTAAGCGAAAGTCGTCTGATTTAAAACCCATGTGGAATGAATGTGATAGTCTGATTGAGGCGGCTTGGCTCAGTGATAGTCCCATAGCTCCTTAAAAAACAACATGCAGTTGTCCTCTTCCCATTTGTACGTTGAGCCGCGTCACCAATTCCGGGTTTACTTCTTGACCTCAGACTGGAACCAAGACTTCTACCTATAATAATACTCTCTTTTTTCTAAAATGTGAGCTCTGCCTCAGGGTTTACTTCATGACCTCAGACTGGATCGATCCAAGACTTCTACATAAGATAACGTTTTGATTGTTTTTGCCAATACATTTGGTGCGATGATGTATACGCCTCACCTAGTGTATCTGCTGAACGGTGAGCTAATATTCGATGTCTATTATCTTGATTTTATTAGCGGCAATTTGCAAAGCTAGGGTCAACTAGAAATGCTATGACAACTCAAACATATTTTTTGGTGTCCAATGCCCGCAAAGGTTTAATAATCCCACCAAGCGGAGAAATGATTCTACACAGATGCCAGAACAAATTGATTGCTAAAAAAATCTAATATTTTTTCTCATGTTCTTGTAAATTACTCATCTCGGATCTTGCAAAAAATATTTTACTCATCTCGTAATCTAGTCCTATTGCATTGTATCGATGGTTATATAAACATCTTTTTGATAAATTAGACCGCATGTACCCCACAGAGCAATATCATGATTGGTATCTCATTCACACAAAAAAAAGGGTGATTGGTATTTTCAAGCAACAGTTGCCATCGATGTGCAAGCAGGCGAACAAGATAGGGTTGACAAATGGCAAGTATGCTATAAAAGTTGCCGTGAGCAAAATGTTTAGGCAATGTTATTTTAAGCTTGGACATTATCTTCTAAAATAAAGTTACACGTCTCACGCGCTTGGAGTTTGCATGCAATTGATTCATTGATGTTGTTTTTACATTTTTTATGGAACTAATGGATGGACCTTGCAACAGTTTATCCCCCCCCCCCCCCCCAAAAAAAAGGATGATGAAACCCCGGGCTCTTTATAAGCACGATGCACATGCCCTTTCGTATTAATGATTAAGTAGAGTACAGAACAAAGGAAACCACTGCCGAACAATTAACAAAATTAAATAACACTTACAAGTCGACTTCTTCTGATCAACGCCTTTCAAGAAGAATAAAGTCCTCATGCCACTATCACCACATCCAGCCCGAGATGACGTGGACAAAGATTTCCATCCTATTTGCTTAGACCAGCCAATGAAGACCAGTGCAACAACAAATAGACAACATCTTCAACAAGGTAACAACGCAAGTCCGCAGCTACCGAGCACGACCAATATAGGCCAGGACACGAATTTTCACTTTGGACATGAAGGGGTGTTCCGATCAGCATATTGATGACAGATTGCTCGATGGTCGCGTTCGTCGGCACTCCATGTCAGGCCAAAAAAGCACTATTTGACTGGTAGGACGTCTTTCGACCTTAGACCTCTGTCATGGCCATCAGGGGGCGCCAATGCCTCAGTGTGGAACATTCGCTTCCACTCTACACCAGCGCGAGGCACACTACAACATCGACCATACCGTCAAAGAATTCATGGAGGAACCGCCGGTGTGCCCTAAACTCATCAACATCGGCATTTCCACTGGCGCCAAGAACCTCCTCATGTGATGGTCGCTTCCTTGCACCAAACAAAAATCCCCATTGCGCTGCCAGCGAGCATGCATGACCTCCGTGGCTATGCCTGCAGATAAGTTGAGCGCCTACAAATGCGCCTTTGCACTCCTCGATCTCCTTGCTTCGATCGTCGAGGGTTGCCATCCTCAAACAACCTAGCCCTAAATAAATCTAAACTCTTATTAACCACAATAGGTAGTCCATAGGGAGAGATCCACATGACAGGTGAAGATAGTAGAAAAGTTATTTGCCTTATTTAAGGCATCACCAGAAAGGGAAAGCTCACTTTTATGAAAATTGATTTTTAGTCCAGGCATCTGTCACGCAGGCACAATATGAATTTCATATTATGTGCACTTTCATAGTCATCTTGTAAAGGAAATATATATCATCTACATATTGCAGCATATTAAAACCATTTTCAATGTTTTCCTCGAGCACTCCTTTGATTAAACCATTTCTTCTAGCTCTATCCATAATCATGGCCAAAGCATCAGAAGCCAAATCAAAGAACAAAGGAGACAAAGAGTCTCCTTGTCTTACCTTTATGGGTGGGAAAGTAAGGTTCTATATTGCCATTAACTCTAATGCCTATATTACCCTCCTAATAGCATGCATAATCCAACCATTCCATTTATAAGGAAAACCTTTTGCTTTTAACATTTGCATCACAAGAGGCCAATTAACCTTATCATAAGCTTTTCCAAAGTCAACTTTAAAGATCCTGCCACTTTGTTTTTTCCACATGAATACTTATAGAGTTTTATGTAAAATCATCACCCACTCCATAACGAATCTGCCCTTTATAAAAATAGTTTGAACGGGTGAAATAACCTCCCCAACTACCTCATTCAACGAGTTCATAAGTACTTTAGTGAAAATTTTGAAACTGGTTGACATTAAGCAGGCAAATACGCCTATACTTTTGTATTTGATTAGCATGAATGGTTTTAAGAACCAAGGTGATAATCCCATAATGAGTCTAGATATATCCACTTTGCCTATATGTAAGTAATCAAACATGGCTTTTAAATCAAACTTAACCAAATCCTAGAAGTGTTGAAAAAATTCTGTAGTGAAACCATCAAGTCGGGGAGATTTATTATGAGCCATACTAAAAACCCCAGTTTGATCTTTTTCATAGAAAATCTGCAATTAATTGTGTGCACCTTCTCTTGGAATAGTTTTAGGAGGCTATATATCTAAAGATATAGTAGAAACCTTAGGGTGTCCAAATAGATTCTTATAAAAATGGTAATATAAGTAATCAATTCCTTACCCCCCACCCTATCAATTTGACCTTCCTCTAGATCCAAAGAAGTAATCATATTTTTCCGTCGCCTTCTATTGGCCTTAGCATGAAAATATTTAGTATTAGTGTATTCTTCAAAGATATCATTAATTTTAGCCCTCTGTTTCCATTTCAAATCTTCCTATTTCACAAGCATGTGTCTACCTGTGGTCTTAGATCTTTCTGTTGCTGCCTCATTTAAGTAGTTAGGCCATGTAATTCACACTGTTTGTCAATGGGTATCCAATTTAATCGTGATATCCTTTTTCAGATCTTTGTACCCAAGCATTCATATTTTGATTCCCTCCTTTTTCCCTAAGCTTTCTCAGTCTTCTTTCCATTTATCTATTATAGATCCCTGGATAGTTGGATCCAACCAAGTATCTTGCAAGTAATCTACTACAGTGACATAAATTGGAAAAGGCTTGTATTGTGTTACTGCCACCAGGGAAACAAATGATTTCGTAGTTGTCATTTGAACGCAAGGTGAAGACAATATATTGTCTACTTCATGTCATCATACTTAATACGATACTCTATTTTATTACTCCCTCCGTCTAGGTGAGTAAGTCATCTTAGGCTGTGCACCGTGACCAAGGAGGAGGAAAGAAAAAGAGACCTTAATGTTTATTTGCTAATTACTAGCATTGCATGCAATGAAGTAACCACTGCATGTCATGTTTGGTAGCATCAAGTCATTAAAAGCATGCACACCCCTCGTCTCTTATTGGTTGATATGTCAAGAAACAAGAAACAAGGTACAAGTTAATGCACCACGCCTAAGTGTTTTGAGATTATTTGATTTTCGTAAGATGACTTACACACCTAGACGGAGGGAGTACTTAATACTTTAAGATGCATGCTGGATAGCGGTCTTGGGTGGAGTATTAGCTATGTATGCAGTTGTATAACTATCTATAGATATTTGGACGTGATGCTCATATGTATTTATGCCATTGTTGCTAGTACAAGGTTTGCAAAGTATCAATGGGAATAAGTAGGTTAATAGGATTATAAGAATAATTTGGAGACATATAAAACTAAAAAAACAATTGCAAACAACAGATTCATACTCCAAGCTATGTCAATATCCTTTAAGTGTTTGTTTAGTAATTTGAGAAATGACAAGTCATGACCATCTGAACATTGAGACGATATTATTTTCATTGTAGTCTATACGGACAGTAGGGTTCATGATACAGAAAAGGGCATGCATGAGAGTATATTTACCACCGCCTAAAATATTTGTCTTCATGCATTGGAGTATATCTCACCTTCATCATTATTAAAAAGATAAGGACATTTGCTACTTGGAATGATACTATTGTTGATCTGGCAAAGCACTGAATCAAGCAATTCATTTGCCTGTAAGTATATTTCTCACAATTTGCTGACAAGGGCAAAAAAAGTGCAACTTCTATAGAACATGCGAACACATGTATGGACAAAATTGGGCAGGAGGGATCAGGGATAATGGTAATTACATGGAGGTTATGGAGCTTAAATTTTTTCCCTGACAGCCAGTTATGAGACATCCAATCTTCAGACAATAAAATAGGGCCCTCTGTTTATGTTATTTTTCATTTCAGCATGACCACTTTGCACACACCCAAATGTAATCAACATGACAACATATTTATTTATCAACCTCTGAGATGGAAATCAGGAGCCACATTTGTGAACTCGGGTGTTAATTGTGAACCATCTCTTAAGCTTGCCCGCTGAAGTAAGCCACTGTTTTTATGTTTTGAGAGGTCAAATTTTCATGCTGGTTCTAGCGATGTATTTCAGCCTGATTTTTTTAACATACAGATATAAATTCATACTGATTGTACGGAGCTAAATATCTCAACTCTTTTTTACTGGAAATGATATGGATATCATACTCGTGTATTCAGTGATGTCCTAGTGTTCATGTTTTACTCTTTGAACAATACACGCAAGGTCAAAGCCAAATCGATAGGGAAAAACAAAGAAATATCAATGTAGTGAGTTTGACTTGTACATGCAACGGTCTCGAACATCAAATTCATTACGCTGATACAGCCACAAAGTGCAGAACTTGCCTATACTAATTTGTTAAGCTCTTGTCACAAAAGTGTTAAAGCAATTTGTATACAAAGTTCCTTACCTATGGAGAAGCACGTCTGGTTGTGGTGGTGGTCGGACTTGGGGCCAGAGGAGAGGAGGTAGGCGCAGTGCTCCCCCGCTTGGTGGTGGTAGTCTTGGAGCACGGCCAGATTGTTGTCCTCCCGTAGCCAGCGAGAGAAGGTCTGACCATGGGCGAAGGAGGCCGTTGACCGAGATGAATAGATCACCCCTGCGAGGCATGGCCTTAATGATGACAAATCAGTACTAGTGGCCGGTGATCATTGGTGTCGACCGAGAGCGGTTGTGCGTTCGGGATTCGTGGTGGTGACAGGGAGCTGTGGCGGTTGGCAGATACACCACCGGGTTTGGGGAACCACCAGGTCATGGGAGACGAAGTGTTTGGGTGCTGGCCGACATGCAGAGGGGGCAGGGCTGCGGCTCGATGGCACATGGAGATGGTGGGCAGTGGCGGTTTGGGCTACAGGAGGAGGCACCACAATGAGGGTAGAGGGCGGCGGCGCGTTCGGGTTGGAGACTGGGTGTGGTACTGCGGTGGGGGTTCTTTTTTTTTCCTTTTTCATAGAAAAAGGGACTTGACCAAACTGTTTTTGACTTAAACAACAGTGCTGGTTAATTACCCAAAACTAGAGGGGGCTTTTTGTAAGAACAAAAAGTTTTTCGCTATTTAACACTTAACACAACACTACGGGTTATTTATCCAAAACTTTAGCGGGCTTTCCGCATAAACGAAACATTTTCTCTGTTTATAACGCCTAAACAATACTGTGGGTTAATTATCCAAAACCAGAGAGACTTTTCCTGTAAAATTGCTGATGGCGGATGGGCATAAGCACTAATAATTTTATTAGTAGGTATAGATATAATAATGTTTAGATCACTATTTTAATGATATAAACGATCTTATATTTCTTTGCAGAGGAAGAACTGTATAAAATCTTTTTTTAGCGAATCAACATGTGGTTGGATGACTAGGAGGACATTGGTATCCCAGCCCACTAGGTTCAAATCCTGGTGCTTGCATTATTCCTGAATTTATTTTCAGGGTGATACGTTCCCGTCGACTACGAGACGCTTGTGGTGACTTCGTCAATCTCAAGATAATATGCAGCCTTGGTCTCTCAGAGGTGCTCATAGGGGTATGATGTGCATGTATGCGTTCATAGAGACAGGGCCGTCTCCAGGAATTTGGGGGCCCGGGACGAAATACATGTTGGGGAACGTTGCATAAAATAAAATTTTCCAACGTTCACCAAGATCCATTTATGAGTTCATCTAGCAACGAGAGAGAGAGATGCATATACATACCCTTGTAGATCGCGTGCGGAAGCGTTCAAGAGAACCGGGTTGAGGGAGTCGTTCTCGTCGTGATCCAAATCACCGGAGATCCTAGCGCCGAACAAACGGCACCTCTGCGTTCAACACACGTACGGTCAGCGTGACGTCTCCTCCGTCTTGATCCAGCAAGGGGAAGGAGAGGTTGATGAAGATCCAAGAAGACGACGGCGTGGTGGTGGATGCAAGCAGGTTCCCAGGCTTCGCCAAGCAACTACGGAGGAGGAGGAGGTGTAGCAGGGGAGGAGGCACCAAGATTTCAGGTGCGGCTGCCTCCCCTTTATATAGGCCCCTGGGGGCGGCCCCGAGATCAGATCTCCCAAGGCGGGCGGCGGCCAAGGGGGAGGCTTGCCCCAAAGGCAGCTGGGCGCCCCACCCCTAGGGTTTCCAACCCTAGGCGCAGGGGGCCCAGGGCGCACCAGCCCACCAGGCTGGTTCCTCCCACTTCAGCCCACGGGCCCTCCGGATAGGTGGCCCCACCGGTGGACCCAGACCCTTCCGGTGGTCCCAGTACAATACCGGTGACCCCAAACTCTCCGATGGCGAAATAGCACTTCCTATATATAATTCTTTACCTCCGGACCATTCCGAACTCCTCGTGACGTCCGGGATCTCATCCGGACTCAACAACATTCGGTTTGCTGCATACTCATATTCATACAACCCTAAGCGCCACCGAACCTTATGTGTAGACCCTACGGGTTCGGAGACACGTAGACATGACCGAGACGGCTCTCCGGTCAATAAACAACAATGGGATCTGGATACCCATGTTGGCTCCCACATGCTCCTCGATGATCTCATCGGATGAACCATGATGTCGAGGATTCAAGCAACCCGTATACAATTCCCTTTGTCAATCGGTATGTTACTTGCCCGAGATTCGATCGTCGGTATCCCAATACCTCGCTCAATCTCGCACGGCAAGTCACTTTACTCGCATCAGAATGCATGATCCCGTGACCAAACACTTGGTCACTTTGAGCTCATTATGATGATGCATTACCGAGTGGGCCCAGTGATACCTCTCCGTAATACTGAGTGACAAATCCGGTCTCGATCCGTGACAACCCAATGACACTTTCGGAGATACCAGTAGTGCACCTTTATAGTCACCCGATTCGTTGTGACGCTTTGGTACACCCAAAGCACTCCTATGGTATCCGGAGTTACACGATCTCATGGTCTAAGGAAAAGATACTTGACATTGGAAAAGCTCTAGCAAAACGAACTACACGATCTTGTGCTATGCTTAGGATTGTCTTGTCCATCACATCATTCTCCTAATGATGTGATCCCGTTATCAACGACATCCAATGTCCATAGTCAGAAACCATGACTATCTGTTGATCAACGAGCTAGTCAACTAGAGGCTCACTAGGGACATGTTGTGGTCTAAGTATTCACACGTGTATTACGATTTCCGGATAATACAATTATAGCATGAATAAAAGACAATTATCACGAACAAGGAAATATAATAATAATCCTTTTATTATTGCCTCTAGGGCATATTTCCAACAGTCTCCCACTTGCACTAGAGTCAGTAATGTAGTTACATTATGATGAATCGAACACCCATAGAGTTCTGGTGTTGATCATGTTTTGCTCACGGAAGAGGTTTAGTCAACGGATCTGCGACATTCAGATCCGTATGCACTTTGCAAATTTCTATGTCTCCATCTTGAACATTTTCATGAATGGAGTTGAAGCGACGCTTGATGTGCCTGGTCTTCTTGTGAAACCTAGGCTCCTTGGAAGTGCAATAGCTCCAGTGTTGTCACAGAAGAGTTTGATCGGCCCCGACGCATTGGGTATGAATCCTAGGTCGGTGATGACCTCCTTCACCCAAATTGCTTCATGCGCTGCCTCCGAGGCTGCCATGTACTCCGCTTCACACGTAGATCCCTCCACGACCCTCTGCTTGCAGATGCACTAGCTTACTGCCCACCATTCAACATATACACGTATCCGGTTTGTGACTTAGAGTCATCCAGATCTGTGTCGAAGCTAAGCGTCGACGTAACCCTTTACGACGAGCTCTTCGTCACCTCCATAAACGAAAACATGTCCTTAGTCCTTTTCGGTACTTCAGATATTCTTGACCATTGTCCAGTGTTCCTTGCCGGGATTACTTTGGTACCTTCCTACCAAACTTACGGCAAGGTTTACATTAGGTCCTGTACACAGCATGGCATACATAATAGACCCTATGGCTGATGCATAGGGATGACACTCATCTCTTCTATATCTTCTGCGTGGTCGGACATTGAGCCGAGCTCAATTTCACACCTTATAATACAGCAAGAACCCTTTCTTGGACTGATCCATTTTGAACTTCTTCAATATTTTATCAAGGTATGTGCTTTGTGAAAGACCTATGAGGCGCCTCGATCTATCTCTATAGATCTTGATGCCTAATATATAAGCAGCTTCTCCAAGGTCCTTCATTGAAAAACTCTTATTCAAGTAGGCCTTAATGCTGTCCAAAAGTTCTATATCATTTCCCATCAAAAGTATGTCATCTACATATAATATGAGAAATGCTCAGAGCTCCCACTCACTTTCTTGTAAACGCAGGCTTCTCCATAAGTCTACATAAACCCAAACGCTTTGATCATCTCATCAAAGCGAATGTTCCAACTCGAGATGCTTGCACCAGCCCATAAATGGATCATTGGAGCTTGCATACCTTGTTAGCATTCTTAGGGTCGACAAAACCTTCCGGCTGCATCATATACGTTCTTCCTTAAGATAGCCGTTAAGGAATGCCGTTTTGACGTCCATTTGCCATATCTCATAATCATAGTATGCGGCAATTGCTAACATGATTCAGACGGACTTCAACTTCGCTACGGGAGAGAAAGTCTCATCGTAGTTGAAAGGATCGATATGGTTGACTAGAGGGGGGGGGGGTGAATAGGCAACTAACAATTTTTAAGCTTTTCTTAGCCAAATTAAACTTTGCAATAATAAAGGTTGTCTAGATGTGCAACTAGGTGAACAACCTATATGATGCAACAACACTAGCACACGAGCAAGCAAGGATAGGAACAACAAATAAGCTAGCACAAGTAAAGGGATGAGATAACCAAGAGTGGAGCCGGTGGAGACGAGGATGTGTTACCGAAGTTCCTTCCTTTTGAGGGGAAGTACGTCTCCGTTAGAGCGGTGTGGAGGCACAATGCTCCCCAAGAAGCCACTAGGGCCACCATATTCTCCTCACGCCTCACACAATGCGAGATGTCGTGATTCCACTATTGGTGCCCTTGAAGGCGGCGACCGAACCTTTACAAGCAAGGTTGGGGCAAACTCCACAACAACCGGAGGCTCCCAACAACAACAACAAACCCACGAAGCTTCACCACAATGGAGTATGGCTTCGAGGTGACCTCAACCGTCTAGGGTGCTCAACACCCAAGAGTAACAAGATCCGCAAGGGATAGGTGGGGGAATCAAATATCTCTTGGTGGAAGTGTAGATCTAGGCCTTCTCAACCGATCCCGAGCAAATCAACAAGTTTGATTGGCTAGGGAGAGATCGGCGAAAATGGAGCTTTGAGCAACAATGGAGCTTGGGGAAAGAGGTCAGTCAACAAGGAAGAAGATGACCCTTTATATAGTGGGATAACACATCCAACCGTTACCCCACTAAACAGCCCTCAAGACAGAGCGGTACTACCGCTAAGTCGTATGGTATTATACCGCTGAGAGCGGTACTACCGCTCCATACCTAGCGGTACTACCGCTTACCACAGCGCGGTACTACATCATGAGAAGAGCGGTATTACCGCTTGAGCGGTATTACCGCCGCTATCGCCGCCCTAGTGCCGCAAAACCCGACACGAGAAAACACCGCCTCGAATCGAGGCGGTAGTAGGCGCGATACTACAGAGGTAGTAGTCGAAGCCGCGAGCGGTACTACCGCTCGTCGGAGCGGTATTATTGCTGGAGCGGTACTACCGCTTCGGCCGAGCGGTACTACCGCTGAGGGCTTCGGTACTACATCAAGAGCGCGGTACTACACCGCACACATGCAAGGTAGTGCAAGAGAGAGGGCAGCTCCAGAGATGCAAAGGGAAGACGACGGTGTGAAAAGGATGTGTGTGATGATTCCACCTAGCCTTACCCACACGGATCCCTCTTAATAGTACGGGACTCCTCTGAAACTAGTCCACCAACAACGAACCGCAGGAGCTACACCGCCTTGAATAAAAACACCGAGGGATGAAATCGTCTCGTGCCAATGGATGATCTTCGAAAGAACTTAACGCACACGATTAGTCCGCAAAAGCATTGTCATCAATCACCAAAACCACTAGGGAATAAATATGCCCTTACAATCTCCCCTTTTGGTGGATTGATGACAATACGGATTTGCAAAAACACGATATATGGAAAGCGACAAACCGACGGTCCTAACATGTAGTTGGGCTCCCCTCGATGTGTGCTATTTAAATAAGTGCTTTGGTCTGCACAGACACATACTTGGATCAAAGCTCCCCTACACTTTGGAGACCAATAATCTAAGCATGAAGCAAGAGAGCAGCATAGAAGATATAACAAGATAGGCATGCAACTCATGAGCTAGATAGACATAGATAATGATACTGAAGAGGAAAGGTAGCATATGTCTCACACCATATGACTCGAAATTGCGAAACTTAGGTCTCACGGACAAACCAACCAAAGCAAGCCAACTAAAACGACAAGACACACGAACGAAAAAGACACACACGCAAATCCCTAAGCTCTCTCCCCCTTTGGCATCGAGACACCAAAAAGGAGAGGGAGCGCTGCTACGGCCCCAGGTGAGAGCAAGCGAGGAACACACGCATCAGAGCCCAGCAGAATCATCGGCATCACCGTCGTCAGTCTGGAAGTGCTCGGTCTCAGAATCGGTCCATGGGCAGTGCTGCTGAATCCACTCCTCCTCCTCAGTAAGCTGGTCCTCAGATCCACTCTGGACGGTAGCGCCCAACTGACGCATGAGCTCCTTGTGACGACCTCGGGCCTTCTTCTCTGCCACGTGAGCCATGTACTGACCGTGAGACTCCATGCGAAGAGCTTGACCTTGGCCTTGAGCTTGGGCCCAAGATGGCTCTGTCCCGGAGGGCACGGTCATCATCTTCATCCTCGACCTCGGCCTCCTCGTCGGCCTCCATAGCAGCAGCAGATGACGGAACACCGCCTTAGGGGCTTGAGTGCCCCAGTTCTCCTTCTTCCTCGGGCGCTTGACATCGTGAGAGACCAAATCGCCAAGCTCCAAAGGCCTCCTTGGGATAGACATGCTCCCTGTGCCTTCTCAATGAGCAGCATAATGAAAGGAGCATAAATTGGGCATTTGCGCTCGGAGATGGCAGAAACTAGCTTAGACCACATAACATGAGAGATATCCAAGGGCTCTCCGGTGCTCTGCCCCTTCTCCTGCTGACAGAAGATAAGCATGTCCACAAGATAAGAGTGAACCTGGTCCAGATTCCCGATGCGAGGGAAAAGCGTCTCTCTGAAGATACGGTGAAGGATATCCAGATAGGCAGGTAGCTCATAGGTCTCCTTCTTTGTGTCAGAGTTGATCTTCAGAGTGCAGTAGGGCCACAGAGCTTGCTTGTGAGTGGCAGTGGCTCGACGGTGGGGGCGAAAGCCGACAGGAGACTCAAGTCCAAGATCTTCCACCCCAATCAACTGCATGAAAGCTTTCCACTTGACTGACAGCAACTTGCCATTTGTCATCCAGGTCAGAGTCCTGTCATCATCAGTCCCAAGGTGAACTGTGGCATAGAACTGGCCACACATCGCATTGAAGTCCTTGTTGAATTGCATGATCCGAGAATATTCAGCTGGGTGCACATCTCAAGAGCTTCACCAAAGTAGTCAGGATCACTCTTCATATGCTCAATGTCGATGGAGTGTACTTTGACATAGAGATTCTTCTTGGCCTTGAGAACATCAAAATAGATAGCAAACTGAAACTTGTTCCGTAATGGACGGTTGACCAAAGTGGGATCTTGGGCAACCTCATACGGATTATGACGGCGCTTGCCCGAAAATCCTTGGGTGGCATTTCTGGCAGAGTTTTCCGGGCTTTGGCTTGACCGCAGTCCTCTTCTGCATTTGGGGAGGAGGTGGAGCACTCGAAGATCCTTCGGCAGGCTCAGTGGTGCGGTAGCGCTTGGACGTACGACCGGGGTTGACACGGCGAACTTGAGGCTCGGGAACCTCATCACCGGAACCACACACACAAAACACGCAAACAACCAGCATTTAAACAAGGATAAGCCACAAGAACGAACAAAATGATCACAAAGAGGTAGGAGAAAGATGGATTCTGGTAGAGGGCGCTAGTACCGTGACCCTTAGACGGTAGTACCGCTCCAAGCGGTAGTACCGCTCCGGGGAGCGGCAGATCAGCTCAAGCGGTAGTACCGCTCGGGAGCGGTAGTACCACTCTAAGCGGTAGTACCGCTCGAGAGCGGTAGTACTGTTCAGGGGAAACAGCCGCTTCCTACTACCGTGGTCAGATCCGTACTTCCGTCCTACCAAATTCAAAATTTCTCCAACCAAACACTAATCCAAACAGCCTAGAAGCCTTCTCCATCCTACTCAAGCCTAGATTTGGCCAAAATCTAAGAATGCAACCGCTAATGCCCCTAAGAAGCTAGATTGAAAACCTAGATAAAAGGAACAAGAGAACAGGGCAATACTGCATCCATGGCAAGAGGACGGGTGGGGATCGACTCCACCAAGGGAATGGAGAAAGACTGCCGGAGAGGAGATCCGCGGAGCCCTCCATGGCGCCGGTTCTTTGGAGAGAGACAGCGAGAGGGCGAGTGAATGGGTATGGGGGAGAAGAAACTCCCCCTGCCCCGAAATAACCCCCGCCCACGCCTCCAGTGGTAGTACATATGTTGGAGAGCGGTAGTACCGCTTGAGCGGTAGTACTGCTACCAGCAGCGGTAGTACCGCGAGCGGTAGTACCGCTTACCAGCAGCGGTAGTACCGCCAGCAACCAACAGAGATGACTACTAGGCAGACAAGAGGAAGAAAAACACACCAAATAAACAGAAAGGCGATGACAAGATAGAGACCATCGAAAACAAAACGCACAAACCATGAACCGGAACCCACTCCTTCAAAACAAACTACACAAAAGGGAGCAAGCTCAGGCCTCTCTCGAGAGAGGGCGGTGGCCGAAGCCACCTATGTTTGAGTCAATTGGTATGGCACCGCGAAGAATTATCCTTGGGTCCATGACCAAAACTCCTCTTTGAAGCACAAGTGCCATCAACAATGGCTAAAGTGAAAGAGTTGATCGTTTTATGCATAAAAGGGGGAGGGAGAGTTCATTAATAGAACAACACTCCCCCTATGTCCATGCCTACACCTAAACTAGACATTACATTAAGTGTGGTGGGAGTTGCACGGGTTCAAGCTACATTGCTCAAATCAATGATATTTAGCTCATGCCTTAACTCGCGAAATCTTGCTTCATCCAAGGGCTTCGTGAAGATATCTGCAAGGTTATCGTGAGTGTTGACATACTTGAGCTTGATCTCTCCTCGCCTAATGTGATCCCGGATGAAATGATACCGAATCTCAATGTGCTTCGTCTTGAAGTGTTGCACCGGGTTGAGAGAAATCTTGATGGCACTTTCATTATCACACCAAAGAGGCACTTTGTCACAGATGACACCGTACTCCTTTAAAGTTTGCCTCATCCATAAGAGTTGAGCACAACAACTACCCGCCGCCACATACTCCGCCTCGGTGGACGAGAGAGACACACAACTCTGCTTTTTGGAAGACCAACTTACCAAAGAGCAACCAAGAAATTGGCACCCTCCGGAAGTGGACTTCCTATCCACTTTGTCTCCCGCCCAATCGGAATCCGTGAATCCTTCAAGCTTGAAGTTTGCTCCTCTTGGGTACCATAAGCCAAAGTTTGGGGTATGAGCTAAATATCGAAAGATTCGCTTGACTGCCACATAGTGACTTTCCTTCGGTGCGGCTTGAAACCGTGCACACATACCCACACTCAACATGATATCCGGTCTAGATGCACAAAGGTAAAGTAGAGATCCAATCATGGAGCGATATACCTTTTGATCCACCGCTTTACCATTGGGATCAATGTCAAGTTGGCACTTAGTAGGCATTGGTGTAGTAGCCGGCTTGACATCACTTAGCTTGAATCTTTTAAGCATGTCTTGAGTGTATTTGGCTTGGTTGATGAAGGTTCCTTCTCTCCTTTGTTTGATGTCGAAACCAAGGAAGAACTTCAACTCTCCCATCGAAGACATCTTGAACTTGGAGGTCATGAGAGCGGCAAATTCCTCATTGAAAGCTTTGTTAGGAGAACCAAAGATAATATCATCAACATATAATTGGCATACAAACAACTCCCCATTGACCTTCTTAGTAAAAAGAGTGGGATCGATTTGTCCCACTTCAAAGCCACGATCTTGTAGCAACTCGGTAAGGTGGTCATACCACGCACGTGGGGCTTGTTTAAGGCCATAGAGTGCCTTATCGAGTTGATACACATGATCCGGAAAGTAGGGGTCCTCGAACCCGGGGGGTTGCTTGACATAGACCAACTCATTAATGGGACCATTAAGAAAAGCACTTTTCACATCCATTTGTTGCAACTTAAAGTTGTGATGGGAAGCATAAGCAATCAACAAACGTATGGATTCAAGACGAGCAACGGGAGCAAAGGTTTCACCGTAGTCGATACCCTCGACTTGGGAGTAGCCTTGTGCTACCAATCTTGCCTTGTTGCGAATGATGTTTCCATGAGCATCTTGCTTGTTCTTGAAGATCCACTTGGTCCCAATAACGTTGTGGTTCTCCGATGGCCTTGGCACCAATCTCCACACCTTGTTGTACTCAAAGTTGTTGAGTTCTTCATGCATAGCATTGAGCCAATCCGAGTCTTCAAGCGCCTCATAGACCTTTTGTGGTTCAACACAAGAGACAAACGCGTGATGTTCACAATAGTTTGCCAATTGTCTACGAGTGCTTACCCTTTTCGTAGGCTTCCAACCACATTCTCCATGAGATGTCCTTTGGTTGTGAGTTTGGAAGCAATCTTGGCGGCACGACGCCTAATTCCTCCTCGGAGGTGAGATGAGGAGGGGTCACTTGATCATCTTGAGCGTCGTCTTGAGCATGAGCTTCATCTTGAGCAAGCTCGGGGGAGAGAACTTGACCTTGGGCATCATTTGAGGTGATATCATCGTCTTGAGCACGATCTTGCCCTTGGTCTTGTTCTAGAGGTTGAGGGCCTTCACTTTGTTCTTCGGAAGCGTGTGGGCCTTGGGTTGGTGATGGCTCCACTTGAGTGGAGCATTGTCCTTCTCCTTCGGCCACAAGGGGTTCCTCAATGGGTAGGATGTAGCCAACTCCCATTCTTCTTATGGCTTGAGGAGGAATTTCATCACCTATATCACAAGTGCCACTTTGCTCCACTTGGGAGCCGTTATTCTCATCAAACTCCACGTTACATGTCTCCTCAATAAGTCCCGTGGATTTATTGAGGACACGGTAAGCATGAGAGTTTGTAGCATAACCAACAAATATGCCCTCATGAGCTCTAGATTCAAATTTAGACAAACGAACACCTTTCTTGAGAATGAAACACTTACACCAACACCGGAAGTACTTAAGGTTGGGCTTGTTGCCGGTGAGTATCTCATAAGGAGTCTTGTTCAAGCCTTTGCGGAGATAAAGCCGATTGGATGCATGACAAGCGGTGTTGATGGCTTCGGCCCAAAAGTTGTATGGAGACTTGAACTCCGCCATCATGGTCCTCGCCGCATCCATCAACGTCCGGTTCTTTCTCTCCGCCACACCATTTTGTTGAGGGGTATATGGTGCAGAATATTGATGCTTGATTCCCTCATCACTAAGAAACTCATCCAAGGTGTAGTTCTTGAACTCGGTGCCGTTGTCACTTCTTATGGTCAAGATCTTTGCATTATGTTGACGTTGAGCTTCATTTGCAAAGTCGATGACGGTTTGTTGGGTCTCACTCTTCCTCTTGAAGAAATATACCCAAGTGTATCTTGAATAGTCATCCACGATCACCAAGCAATACTTTCTTCCTCCAAGACTATCAAATGATGGTGGCCCAAAGAGATCCATGTGAAGGAGCTCCAAGGGTCTCTTTGAGTAAATGATGCTTGAGGGAGGGTGAGCCTTCTCATGAAGCTTTCCTTCAATACAAGCACTGCAAGCACGGTCTTTGGCAAAGCTAACATTTGTTAGTCCACGAACATGGTCCCCCTTGAGAAGACTTTGCAAAGATCTCATATTGACATGGGCTAGACGGCGATGCCAAAGCCATCCCACGTCAACTTTAGCCATTAGGCATGTCGCGGTCTTAGTGGGTCGCTCCGAAAAGTTAATCACATAGAGACCGTTTTCGACATGCCCAACAAAGGCCACTTTAAGAGTCTTGCTCCACAAGAGGGCCACGATATCAATGTCAAAGAAAGTAGCAAAACCCATGACTGCAAGTTGACGAACGGAAAGCAAATTGTATGCAAGGGACTCAACAAGCATGACTTTCTCGATCGTAAGATCATGAGAAATGACAACCTTGCCGAGACCCAATACCTTAGAATGTGACGCATCACCCCACTCGACATCGGTGGGCATAGATGGAATCTCTTGCACGTCCACCACCATGTCCTTGCTTCCGGTCATATGATTTGTTGCTCCACTGTCAAGCAACCATGATCCCCCACCGGAAGCAAACCCCTACAAGAGATCAATGCTTGGTTTTAGGTACCCATTTGGTAATGGGTCCTTTGATGTTAGTAACGAGGGTCTTAGGAACCCAAATAGACCATTCAATGAACTCATAAGAAGAACCAACAAATTTAGCATAAACATGCCCATCCTTAGCACGGCACAACACATAGGAGGGGTTAAAGTTGCCGGCTATGTTCGTGGGAATGATGTTGTCCTTCTTGACATTGCCACCCTTGGCACGGTTCTTCTTTTTCTTGAAGCACCCTCTCCTCCTTCACAAAAGTTTGCTTGAGAGGGGAGGTTGCTTGGTCTTGTCATTCTTCTTCTTGCTCTTGGGCTTGGGCGCCAACCCAATCCCTCCTTGGCCACAACTTCCTTTTGATTACTCAAAAGATCGTTAAGGTTCTTCTTGCCTTGAATGCATGAGACAAGGCCCTTTTCAAGTTGCTCCTTCAACTTAGCATTCTCTCAACAAGATGCACATGCTCACAACAAGGGTTAGTAGCATTTGCATTATCAATCAATATCATATGAGGAAAGGTGGCTTTCTCCTTGGTTAGCTTTACTTGGAGTTGATCATGAGACTCTTTGAGACTAGCATGAGCCCCTTCAAGACTTTGTGAGCCTTGTCGAGAGTGTCAAAGTCCTCGTTGAGTCTAGCAAGATCAACTCCGAGCTTTGCCTTCTCGGAACTAAGCACACGAGACACAACAAGAGTATGATCAAGGTCTTTCTTTAATTTAGCGTGATCATCGCTGTGTGACTCCTCAAGAGCCAAACGAAGGCCACGCTCTTCCTCAAGAGCATTGGAAAGATCCGAGATCTCATCGGCATAGTCACGACTATGCCCTTCCATCTTAGAGATGGTTTCTTCATGAGTCTCGATCATGACATTGGCCTCACCAAGTTGTTCCAAGAGAGCAACGGCGCATCTTGGATTTGCCCTTGAGTTTACTCATAAAGATCTCAAATTCATTTTCCTCCACATTAGTCCCCTCATGTTCATCAATGCAATCCGTTAAAGAGGAATGATGGATGATGGTAGTTTTGATGTTGGGGGTTACCTTGTTGGTGGCTTTAGCCATGAGGCACTTGGCGGTGATGTTTTCATTGGGTGAATCGAAAAGAGACACCGAGGAGTCATTGCAATGGCCACGGAGGCCATGGCACCCGGTTCACCATCCTCATCATCATCATCATCCTCATTGTACTCTTCTTGAACCACCAAGGCTTTGTGAGGAGACTTCTTTGGAAAGTTGCTCTTGTTGGGGAAAGACTTGACCTTGTCCTTACGGATGAGCTTGCCACCATTGTCTTCCCTCTTCTCATATGGGCATTCCGCAACAAAGTGACTCACATTGCCACAATTGAAACACGCCCTCACACGTTGCTTGCCCTTAGAGCCACTTGAATTGCTCTTGTTGAAGTTGGGTCTTGAGTTCTTCTTGCTCCAAAATTGTCTTGAAGCAAGGGCCATGTGTTCATGATAATCATACTTAGTATCTTCGAGGTTGCTCTCTTCTTCTTCCTCCTCTCCATCTTCTTCAACACAAATCTTGGCCTTTAAAGGCGAGGTTGGGCTTCTTTGCTCTTTGAGAGCGAAGCACCGCATTGTCGGCGGTCTTGTCCAATATGCTCATAGCCACAAACTCGTCCAACACATCACTTGAGGATAAGGTGTGGAAGTCCGGTCGTTGACGGATGACGGAGGACATGGCTTTGTGGTATGGCATCATCGCCTTGAGAAATTTGCGCTTGATCCAGTTGTCATCGGTGTCCTTACTTCCATGATCCCGAGGGAGACGGCAAGCTTGGTTACTCTCCGATAGAGCTCACGAGGTTCTTCTTCTTCCTTCATTGCAAACTCATCGGCTTCGTCTTGGACCACTTCATAATTGGAACGTTGAATGCTTGCGCTTCCTCGATACATGGACACCACCTTGAGCCAAGCATCTTTGGCACGGATGTAGGGCCGTAGATGAGGGAGATCTTCGGGAAGGATTGCTTCTTGGATGATGAAGAGAGCGTTCTCATTGAATTGATGATCCACGACCTCTCTTGGAGAAAAGTTGCTCGGATCATGCGGATAGAAACCTTCTTCAATGATTCTCCAAAGGTTAGTGTTCACATGATTTAAATGACGCTTAAAACGATAAACCCAAGAATCAAAATCCTCCTTTTTATCAACCTTAGGTGGTGGACCGGCATGATTCAAATGAGTGGAAGGAATCGCCCACCATAAACAGGAGGTTGCACATGGGCAAAGATGCGGTGCCATTCTTACCACTAGACGAGGGGCTTTCTCAATCGTAGCTTCCCCTTATCGGAGTTAGCATCCGCCTCCTGTGTTGGTGGGATCACCCACTTTCACGGGTGCGGTGGAAAGTTAAGCCCTTCTAGGAAATCCTTAAACATGTCCTTGACCTCGTTCGTCATGGAGGTTTTCAATGTGTCCAGCCACATTGAATTCCTCACGAGATCGAGGTACTCCCATCTCCGTAGATGATGTCGGATTCAAGACCGAGTGCTCCCCACATCATCTACGACGTCAACTCATACTCTTCGGACGGTAAAGTCCTTAAAAGAGACGAGACTCGATACCAATTGAAAGGATCGATATGGTTGACTAGAGGGGGGTGAATAGGCAACTAACAATTTTAAGCTTTTCTTAGCCAAATTAAACTTTGCAATAATAAAGGTTGTCTAGATGTGCAACTAGGTGAACAACCTATATGATGCAACAACACTAGCACACGAGCAAGCAAGGATAGGAACAACAAATAAGCTAGCACAAGTAAAGGGATGAGATAACCAAGAGTGGAGCCGGTGGAGACGAGGATGTGTTACCGTTCCTTCCTTTGAGGGAAGTACGTCTCTGTTAGAGCGGTGTGGAGGCACAATGCTCCCCAAGAAGCCACTAGGGCCACCAGATTCTCCTCACGCCTCACACAATGCGAGATGCCGTGATTCCACTATTGGTGCCCTTGAAGGCGGCGACCAACCTTTATAAGCAAGGTTGGGGCAAACTCCACAACAACCGGAGGCTCCCAACAACAACAACAAACCCACGAAGCTTCACCACAATGGAGTATGGCTTCGAGGTGACCTCAACCGCCTAGGGTGCTCAACACCCAAGAGTAACAAGATCCGCAAGGGATAGGTGGGGAATCAAATATCTCTTGGTGGAAGTGTAGATCTAGGCCTTCTCAATCGATCCCGAGCAAATCAACAAGTTTGATTGGCTAGGAGAGAGATCGGCGAAAATGGAGCTTTGAGCAACAATGGAGCTTGGGGAAAGAGGTCAGTCAACAAGGAAGAAGATGACCCTTTATATAGTGGGATAACACATCCAACCGTTACCCCACTAAACAGCCCATATGAGCGGTACTACCGCTAAGTCAGGCGGTATTACCGCTGAGAGCGGTACTACCGCTCCATACCTAGCGGTACTACCGCTTACCACAGCGCTGGTATCATCATGAGAAGAGCGGTACTACCGCTTGGGCGGTACTACCGCCGCTCTGCCGCCCTAGTGCCGCAAAACCCGACACGAGAAAACACCGTCTCGAATCGAGGCGGTAGTAGGCGCGATACTACAGAGGTAGTAGTCGAAGCCATGAGCGGTACTACCGCTCGTCGGAGCGGTATTATCGCTGGGAGCGGTACTACCGCTTCGCTGAGCGGTACTACCGCTTGAGGGCTTCGGCGGTACTACCGCTGAAGAGCGCGGTACTACCGCTGGCACAGGGCGAAGCAGAAGTGCAAGAGAGAGGGGCAGCTCCAGAGATGCAAAGGGAAGACGACGGGTGTGAAAAGGATGTGTGCGTGATGATTCCACCCTAGCCTTACCCACGCGGATCCCCTCTTAATAGTACGGGACTCCTACGAAACTAGTCCACCAACAACGAACCGCAGGAGCTACACCGTCTTGAATAAAAACACCGAGGGGATGAAATCGTCTCGTGCCAATGGATGATCTTCCGAAAGAACTTAACGCATACGATTAGTCCGCAAAAGCATTGTCATCAATCACCAAAACCACTAGGGAATAAATATGCCCTTACAAGAGTCAACCCTTGAACTTGCCGATAACCTTTAGCGACAAGTCAAGCTTTATAGATGGTAACATTACCATCCGCGTCCGCCTTCTTCTTAAAGATCCATTTGTTTTCTATCGCTCACGATCATCGGGCAAGTCTGTCAAAGTCCATACTTTGTTTTCATACATGGATCCTATCTCGGATTGCATGGCTTCAAGCCATTTGTTGGAATCTGGGCCCGCCATCGCTTCTTCATAGTTCGAAGGTTCACCGTTGTCCAACAACATGATTTCCGTGACAGGGTTGCCATACCACTGGTGTGGAACGTGTCTGGTGGACCTCTGATTCAGTAGCAACTTGATCCGAAGTACCTTGATCATCATCATTCATTTCCTCTGCGATCGGTGTAGGCACCACAGAACATTTTCCCGAGCTGCACTACTTTCCGTTCAAGAGGTAGTACTTCATCGAGTTCTACTTTCCTCCCACTTACTCCTTTCGAGAGAAACTTTTTTCGAAAGGATCCGTTCTTGGCAACAAAGATCTTGCCTTCGGATCTAAGGTAGAAGGTATACCCAATTGTTTCCTTAGGGTATCCTATGAAGACGCATTTTTCCGACTTGGGTTCGAGCTTTTCAGTTGAAGTTTCTTGACATAAGCATCGCATCCCCAAACTTTTAGAAACGACACTTAGGTTTCTTCCCAACCATAATTCATACGGTGTTGTCTCAACGGATTTAGACGGTGCCCTATTTAAAGTGAATGTAGCTGTCTCTAGAGCGTATCCCCAAAATGATAGCGGTAAATCAAGAAGAGACATCATAGATCGCACCATATCCAATAGAGTGCGATTACGACGTCGGACACACCGTTACCTTTGAGGTGTTCCAGTGGCGTGAGTTGTGAAACGATTCCACATTTCCTTAAGTGTGTACCAAATTCGTGACTTCAATATTCTCCTCCACGATCTGATCGTAAGAACTTTATTTTCGGTCACGTTGATTCTCTACCTCATTCTGAAATTCCTTGAACTTTTCAAAGGTCTCGGACTTGTGTTTCATCAAGTAGACATACCCATATCTACTCAAGTCATCGGTGAGAGTGAGAACATAACGATATCCTCCATGAGCCTCAACGCCATTGGACCGCATACATCGGTATGTATGATTTCCAGTAAGTTGGTTGCTCGCTCCATTGTTCCGGAGAACGGAGTCTTGGTCATTTTGCCCATGAGGCATGGTTCGCATGTGTCAAATAATTCATAATCGAGAGACTCTAAAAGTCCATCTGAATGGAGCTTCTTCATGCGCTTGACACCAATGTGACCAAGGCAGCAGTGCCACAAGTATGTGGGACTATCGTTATCAACTTTACATCTTTTGGTATTCACACTATGAATATGTGTAATATTACGTTCGAGATTCATTAAGAATAAACCATTGACCATCGGAGCATGACCATAAAACATATCTCTCATATAAATAGAACAACCATTATTCTCGGATTTAAATGAGTAGCCATCTCGCATTAAACGAGATCCTGATACAATGTTCATGCTCAAACTTGGCACTAAATAATAATTATTGAGGTTTAAAACTAATCCCGTAGGTAAATGTAGAGGTAGCGTGCGACGGCGATCACATCGAACTTGGAACCATTCCCGACGCCAAGATCGTCACCTCGTTCTTCGCCAGACCTCCGCTTATTCCACAGCTCTGCTTTGTGAGTTACAAATGTGAGCAACGGCACCGTATCAAATACCCAGGAGTTACTACGAGTCTTGGTAAGGTACACATCAATTACATGTATATAAAATATACCTTTAGTGTTGCCGGCCTTCTTGTCCGCTAAGTATTTGGGGCAGTTCCGCTTCCAGTGGTCCTTCTCTTTGCAATAAAAGCACTCAGTCTCAGGCTTGGGTCCATTCTTTGACTTCTTCCGGCAAGCGGCTTATCGGGCGCGGCAACATCCTTGCCGTCCTTCTTGAAGTTCTTCTTACCCTTGCCCTTCTTGAACTTAGTGGTTTTATTGACCATCAACACTTGATGTTCCTTCTTGATTTCTACCCCGCCGACTTCAGATTGAAAACACTTCGTGAATAGTTTTCACCATCCCCGCATATTGTAGTTCATCACAAAGCTCTTGTAGCCGGTGGGAGCGATCAAGGATTCTGTCAATGACCGCCTCGTCCGGGAGGTTAATGTCCACTGGGACAAAGGGTTGTGCAACCCGACATTTTGAGTATGTGCTCACCGACGTAACTATTTTCCTCCATCTTACAACTATAGAACTTGTCGGAGACTTCATATCTCTCGACCCGGCATGATCTTGGAAAACCATTTTCAGCTCCTCGAACATCTCATATGCTCCGTGTTGCTCAAAACGCTTTTGGAGCCCCGGTTCTAAGTCGTAAAGCATGCCGCACCGAACGAGGGAGTAATCATCAAGACGAGACTGCCAAGCGCTCATAACGCCTTGGTTCTCTCGATGGGTGCTTCACCTAGCGGTGCTTCTAGGACATATTGTTTCTTGGCTGCTATGAGGATGATCTCGTGTTCCGGACCCAATCCGAATAGTTGCTGCCATCATCTTTCAGCTTGGTTTTCTCTAGGAACACGTTGAAGTTCATGGTGACATGAGCGTTGGCCATTTGATCTACAAGACATTTTGCAAAGATTTTAGACTAATGTTCATGATAATTAAGTTCATCTAATCAAATTATTTAATGAACTCCCACTCAGATTTGACATCCCTCTAGTCATCTAAGTGTTACATGATCCGAGTCAACTAGGCCGTGTCCGATCATCACGTGAGACGGACTAGTCATCGTCGGTGAACATCTCCATGTCGATCGTATCTTCCATACGACTCATGTTCGACCTTTCGGTCTCTTGTGTTCCGAGGCCATGTCTGTACATGCTAGGCTCGTCAAGTTAACCTAAGTGTTTTGCATGTGTAAAACTGTCTTACACCCGTTGTATGTGAACATAAGAATCCATCACACCCGATCATCACGTGATGCTTCGAAACGACGAACTTTAGCAACGGCGCACAGTTAGGGAGAACACTTTCTTGAAATTATTATAAGGGATCATCTTATTTACTACCGTCGTTTTAAGTAAACAATATGCATAAACATAATAAACATCACATGCAATTATATATAGTGGCATGATATGGCCAATATCATATAGCTCCTTTGATCTTCATCTTCGGGGCTCCATGATCATCTTGTCACCAGCATGACACCATGATCTCCATCATCATGATCTCCATCATCGTGTCTCCATGAAGTTGCTCGCCAACTATTACTTCTACTACTATGGCTAACACGTTTAGCAATAAAGTAAAGTAATATACATGGCGTTTCTCAATGACACGCATGTCCTACAAAAAATAAAGACAACTCCTATGGCTCCTGCCGGTTGTCATACTCATCGACATGCAAGTCGTGATTCCTATTACACATCACATATATATCATTCATCATTCATCACAACTTTGGCCATATCACGTCACAAAACACTTGCTTCAAAAACAAGTTAGACGTCCTCTAATTGTTGTTGTAAGTTTTTACGTGGCTGCAATAGGGTTCTAGCAAGAACCGTTTTCTTACCTACGTGAAAGCCACAACTTGATTTATCAACTTCTATTTACCCTTCATAAGGACCCTTTTCATCGAATCCGCTCCAACTAAAGTGGGAGAGACGGACACCCGCTAGCCACCTTATGCAACTAGTGCATGTCAGTCGGTGGAACCTGTCTCACGTAAGCTTACGTGTAAGGTCGGTCCAGACCGCTTCATCCCACAATACCGCTGAAGCAAGATAAGACTAGTAGCGGCAAGAAAGTTGACAACATCAACGCCCACAACAAATTGTGTTCTACTCATGCAATAGAGAACTACGCATAGACCCAGCTCTGATACCACTGTTGGGGAACGTTGCATAAAATAAAATTTTCCTACGTTCACCAAGATCCATCTATGAGTTCATCTAGCAACGAGAGAGAGATATGCATCTACGTACCCTCGTAGATCGCGTGCGGAAGCGTTCAAGAGAACGGGGTTGAGGGAGTCGTTCTCGTCGTGATCCAAATCACCGGAGATCCTAGCGCCGAACGGACAAGCACCTCCGCGTTCAACACACGTGACGGTCAGCGTGGCGCCTCCTCCGCCTTGATCCAGCAAGGGGAAGGAGAGGTTGATGAAGATCCAGCAAGACGACGGCGTGGTGGTGGATGCAGCAGGCTCCCAGCAGGCTTCTCCAAGCAACTACGGGAGGAGGAGGAGGTGTAGCAGGGGAGGGAGGCGCCAAGACTTGTGGTGTGGCTGCCTCCCCCCTTTATATAGGCCCCTGGGGCGCCGCCCTGAGATCGATCTCCCAAGGGGCGGCGGCCAAGGGAGGCTTGCCCCAAGGCAGTGGGCGCCCCACCCCTAGGGTTTCCAACCCTAGGCGCAGGGGCCTAAGGGGGCGCACCAGCCCACCAGGCTGGTTCCTCCCACTTCAGCCCACGGGCCCTCCGGGATAGGTGGCCCCACCGGTGGACCCCGGACCCTCTCGTGGTCCCAGACAATCTGGTGACCTCAAACTCTCCCGATGGCGAAATAGCACTTCCTATATATAATTCTTTACCTCCGGACCATTTCGAACTTCTCGTGACGTCCGGATCTCATCCGGACTCAACAACATTCGGTTTGCTGCATACTCATATTCATACAACCTTAGCGCCACCGAACCTTATGTGTAGACCCTACGGGTTGGAGACACGAGACATGACCAAGACGGCTCTCCGGTCAATAACCAACAGCGGATCTGGATACCCATGTTGGCTCCTACATGCTCCTCGATGATCTCATCGAATGAACCACGATGTCGAGGATTCAAGCAACCCGTATACAATTCCCTTTGTCAATCGGTATGTTACTTGCCCGAGATTCGATCGTCGGTATCCCAATACCTCGCTCAATCTCGCACGCAAGTCACTTTACTCAGATCAGAATGATGATCCCGTGACCAAACACTTGGTCACTTTGAGCTCATTATGATGATGCATTACCGAGTGGGCCCAATGATACCTCTCTGTAATACGGAGTGACAAATTCCATCTCGATCCGTGACAACCCAATGTACACTCTCGGAGATACCGTAGTGCACCTTTATAGTCACCCGATTCGCCAGACGCTTGATACACCCAAAGCACTCCTACGGTATCCGGAGTTACACGATCTCATGGTCTAAGGAAAAATACTTGACATTGGAAAAGCTCTAGCAAAACGAACTACACGATCTTGTGCTATGCTTAGGATTGTCTTGTCCATCACATCATTCTCCTAATGATGTGATCCCGTTATCAAGGACATCCAATGTCCATAGTCAGGAAACCATGACTATCTGTTGATCAACGAGCTAGTCAACTAGAGGCTCACTAGGGACATGTTATGGTCTAAGTATTCACACGTGTATTACGATTTCCGGATAATACAATTATAGCATGAATAAAAGACAATTATCACGAACAAGGAAATATAATAATAATCCTTTTATTATTGCCTCTAGGGCATATTTCCAACAATACAATGGAACTCTGAATTGTTGGAAATTGTATAACCAAAGAACTATCCCAAAATATCTTCATCTTAGTATCCACAAGTTGAAACGAAAATGAAATAAAAAAGTGGAAGGAAAATATGATGTAAAATTGCATCATTTTGACAGTTCGGTCGATACTTACACAAGGTTCTTTTTTCAATTCAATATCAGTTCAATGTTTGAAGGCGATTAATAGGCGCCGGCGCACCGGTCTAATAGTTCCGCCGGTCCAGTTTCAGCCGTTTAATAAAGTCGCTTGCAATCGTACGATTGATGCGGTTGTCTTCCTCACGAGCGCTGTACAAAAAATCTCCCTGCCTCTCATCGCTCCCTTCGCCTTGCCGGGACACACGCTCTCCGGTTGCCGCATCTTGCCGGCCGTCCTCGTCGTCGGTCCGCCCTCGCCGGATGTCCTCGTCGCCGGCGGCCGCACACTCGCCGCCGCCACCTGTCGCCGCTTGCACTTGTCGCTGGCTTCACGCATGCAACAGCCGTGGCCTGCGGTTGCAGCTCCGATAGCGAAGGTTGCAGCTCCGGCGGCGACAGGCCCGTCGCTCGCCGTCGGCGCTCACCATCGGCACGGTCGCCATCGTCAAAATTGCAAACAAAAAAAGCGTGTTGGTTCCAGCAAAACTGAAGAACAGTTGTAGCAGAAACAAACGCTGGTTCCAGCAAAAATGCAAGACGATTGTATCAAAAATAATGGATGTTTATTTCAGCAAAATCAAACAGTTGGTAACAAAAAGAAATCATGCTTGCAACAAAAAAGGAAAATGGTTCCAGCAAAAGTTATGCTTCCAGCAAAAACTATGAATCATCGCCGCGGGGTCGTAGCAAAAAAAATCACCGCTTCCAGCAAAAAAATTGCTGGTTCCAGCAATGATGGATAGCCGCCGTGGCCGTCGCAACACGGTTGTCGCCGGTTCCAGCATTTGTTTTGCCAGTTGCAACTCCACCGGCCTACGGTTGCAACTCCGCCACGCTAGTGTAGCAGCATCTTCGCCGACGAATCTCGTCGGTGGTTGGCGGTGGCCGCTCGCTTGAAGCCCGTCGCCGCCTCCCCAAAAACAGGGGCTCATTGCTTGCGGCACCCCACTCACCGTCCCCTACCCGTAAAAAGAGGGCAGCAACAGCGGTGTTGTCACAAAGATTCGAGGGCGACGACGAAGCGCACCATGGCGACGAGCTCACTGGTGACCCATGGTGACGCTGGCACAAGAACTCCCCTTTGCAAAGCAGCTCAAGGGTGTCGCGGCGCCTCAATAGCCCACCAGAAGGCGGGGTAGGGAGGAGTTGTAGAGAGAGGAAGGAGATGAGCAAGGTTGCGGCTGCCGCTCCCATGGCTGGCGATGGAAAAGGAAAGGAGAAAGAGAGATGCGATGGGGGGATAAGGATGGGAGGGTGCTGGGCGGTGCTAGGACCCACAAAATGAGTGGCCAGGGGCGCTTCTATTGTACAATGCAGGAACGACCGCCCGAAGCGTTCCGCCAGCGCGCCGCACACAAACATTACCCATGTTTGAATGCATCAATTTAGAAATTGGCACATACACCATCAATTTACAAAGCAACATATACAAGTGTCAGGTCAAATGCATCTTCAAGTTTTTTCTGCGCGTCCTACCCAATGATCAGTGGCCGAGTCGGCGAGCAAGCTTCGAAGGCGTAGCAAGTCCTGGGCGTATCGATCAGCGGCAAGGGCCGACGCCTACTGGCAGTAATCCGGTGGCTGGGGCGGTCGGGCGGCTGCGAGCTGCCGAGAACGGTGTTGTGGCGCTTCCATGGAGCAGCTAGCAGCCGGGACTGGACTAGAGGAGAGCAGCGGCCGGCGGCGGACGGCGCGAGCGTGCGTGGCGCAGGGCTGGGGCAGGGAACGCCCTAGGGCACAGGACTGTAGCTGGCGCGTAGATTGCAAGCGAAAACTATAGACACCGGACTGGGCCGGCTCGCAGGTGGATCGTGCGACACAAAACTTATGAGGCGGTTTTCCTTCGGTTTTCTCTTCGATCGGGGGCCCCATGAATTTGGGGGCCCTGGGCGGTCGGCCAACTTGGCCCCCCTCATCGACGGGGCTGCATAGAGATGAGTTTATGCGCGTACATGTGAGCGGCTGCTCTGTGTTAAAAAACATTTTTTAAACAAAACTTGTATATAAAACCTGGCCGTGTGGCCTTCTCAGACTCGTCCAACTCGCCGGTCAGATTCTTCCACGCGGTGTTTCCGTGTGTTCTGCTCCCTCCCGCGCCTGCTGATGGCCCGTTAGACTCTGTTCACTCTCTTCCCTCCATGGTGCGCGCAAATGTATCACTCTGCGCTAAGCGACTGCTTTTTCTTTCTCACCTCGAGCAGCTGGACGCCTACGATGGTCGGCGGCCGCGCTCGTCCTGCTCTTCCTTGCCGCCGGGGCGGCGGCGGAGGCTGCACGCAGGGAGGCTGTGACCTCGCCGCACGGCGCCGTGGCGGCCGACGACGAGCGGTGCTCCAGGATCGGGCGTGACGCGCTCCGCTGTGGCGGCACCGCCGTGGACGCCGCAGTCGCCACGTCGCTCTGCCTCGGCGTGGTCAGCCCCGCGTCCAGCGGCATCGGCGGGGGCGCGTTCATGCTCGTCAGGCTCGCCGACGGCACGGCCGTCGTTTACGACTCCCGTGAGACCGCGCCGCTGGCGGCTACAAAGGTGCGTGATTGGAAGAGTCGTCTCTTACCGTAGTCTACTCAAAGACTTGTGGGCTTGTGCATTTCCTTACTTTATTCGTTCAATCATATGATTTGAGACTTGACTACTCCTCGTAATCTAGAATGCAAATTTGCCTGCATGGTTAAGCCCATTGAGCCGAAATATTTTGCGCTGTGTAGGGCGCCTCTCAAGCATCCACACCAAAATTTTCAAACTTACTGACAACAACACCATCAAACCCATCCTAGAAAAATAAATATCATCAAGCCGATGGAGTATCAGTCAAACTAAAAATATATATAACCGTAGTACCATACACACACACACACACCTACTCGGTGGTTAATTCACATGGTTGGTGTGCCTTTCTGGATCCGTTATACTATTATTCCGTTACAACTGGCAAAGAACATGGGACATGCCATGCCATGCCATGCATGGAAGAGATGAGACACAGCGTTCCCACTCTAGCTGCTCGATTCCTACTCCCTACACTACTAGTATTGAGTATTGGTCGAAACACTTCTGTTGCTTGTGTTGGGTTGTACTCCCTCCGTTCCGAATTACTTGTCGCAGGTATGAATGTATCTAGATGTATTTTAGTTCTACATTCATTTCTGCGACGAGTAATTTGAAACGGACGGAATAATACTAAGATAGTATACCTTGGAGTGGCGGGAAGAACAAAGGGAGGACGGTGACTGATCGGCGTGGTCGAGGGCCATACGCGTGGAGGCTAAGCTACATAGTGGCGCCATGTTCAATGCCGCGCGTCCGTGTGTTTAACCAGTGGAGAGGAGGCGCCCCACGCTATCACGCGACCACTTGCATCTCTGGGCCGCCGGTTGCAGCACGGACTGGGAAAGCCAAAACGAATCCGCGTCCGGCCGGCCGGCGTGCAAACTGATGCTACGATGCGACCAACCACGTCCCGTTCAGTGCTTCGGCCGCTTCTTTTTTGTCAGTGCACTAGTGCGGTAATGTACAGGAACATGATCCGCGATTCCGTATGTCTAGCCAGAAACAAAATTGCGGGTGTGGACACTCAAAAAATAATTGGTTGGGCTGTTGCCTATTATGCTTGGGGTCTGCTTAAAAGGGTCAACTTGGACAAATTCCTATATGGTAAAAATACCTTTAAATTCTGGGTGTGCCCGGCACATCCGCTGGCTACGCCACTATCTGCCAGTGGTTAGCTTGCTCTTGTCCCACTTGATCGTTAACCTCTGTTTTGGTTTACTGGTCTTTATTGTATTTTTTTGCCAAATTTGGACCAAAAATTTTACTAACAAAAAATTCATGCATGTCAACAAATTTGTTTTTGTTGACATGCATGAACATTTTGTTAGTAAAATTTTTGGTTAAAATTTGGCATAAATTATAAAAGGGGCCAGTCTACATGGAATGCCAGGACTTGTTCTCTAATTTTTTTCGATAAATGATACTTTTATTAGCTTAAAATGTAGCATAAAGTGGATACAAATCATAACAAGTAACATCCGACCTCTGCATAGATAGAATGCACACATCTAAACTTGTTGTCTCATTTGATTATATGACCAGACTTGAATGAAAGAGTCTTTTTGCCCATTTACCGTTTGGGATTTGGCCAGAACAATTGCTCCTGTACGTAAAGAAAAAAAGGGTGAATTATGAACGCTAGCGATCTCAATTGTACATTCAGGACATGTACGGCGGCAATGACACGCTGAAAGCGAGGGGCGCGCTCTCCATCGGAGTCCCGGGTGAAATCGCGGGCCTCTACGAGGCATGGAAGCGCCACGGCAAGCTCCCATGGAAGGAACTGGTGATGCCGGCCGCGAAGCTCGCCTGGGCGTTCACGGTGTCACCGTACCTCCACATGCAGATGAAAGCGACCGAAGCCGGCATCCTCGGCAACGCCGGGATGCGGGCCGTGTACGCCTCCAACGGGGAGATCCTCAAGGTCGGCGACGTGTGCCGCAACGGCAAGCTCGCGTGGACGCTCGAGGCCGTCGCGGAGAGAGGGCCTGCCGCGTTCTACAGTGGCCCGGTGGCGGATCTGCTGGTGAAGGACGTGAAGGAGGCCGGAGGGATCATGACCAAGGAGGATCTGGAGAAGTATCAGGTCAAGGTGCGCCGGCCGCTTTCGCAGAGTGTCATGGGGCTTACTGTGCTCAGCATGCCTCCTCCTTCTGCCGGTGGTGCCGGCCTCATGCTGGTAAGTTTTCCATGTACTAAATTTTGTTTACTGTTTTACTATATGTTATTTTGACGATGGACAGAGATATTGGCTCTTTCTTCGTTTTCTGAATAGTCAACTAGAGTAGCTATCTTTTGTCAAAAGTTTCATTGAGAAGATATGCATCGTGCTTAAGAATATTGGTTCTGGATAAGATTGATATAAAGAGTATGTGAATACTTCACATTTGAAGGATGTGAAGTTCTTTAATGAGATATTTATTCAACACGAGACAAGTACTCTTTCGGTGAGAGATAAGCACAAGGGTTGCATTCAGGTCAAGTGGTGTCATCACACTTTTGGAAGAAAAATCTAACGTTCTGATGGTGACAATTTCTGTGTGCATGTTATTTCCTCATATCCATTTTTATGTTTTACTCGATGAACAGGTTTTGAACATCCTTGCTCAGTACGGAGTTTCTGGTATTTCTGGCTCTCTTGGGATTCATCGCCTTGTTGAATCCTTGAAACATTACATGGCAGTGAAGATGAATCTTGGAGATCCTGACTTTGTTGATGTTGGTGCGGTTGTTTCTGATATGCTCTCTCCCAAGTTTGCTGCTGAGCTGAGGAGAACGATTTACAATAATATGACATTTGCGCCTCAACATTATGGAGGAAGGTAAAGAAACCTGCTTCCCAAAACCTTGTGCTCATCACCTTCATGGATGATTTTTTTTAAAAGGAGGAATATCCCCGGCCTCTGCATCAATCGATACATGCAGCCATATTATTAAAACCTTTGTGGATGATATGCGCCAAAATCACCTGACCATCTTGGATCATACAATGAACCTGAACTTCTCAGTGCACTACATCATGGAGCAGTGCCATCTTTCCTGATTCAGTGCGCGCTGCCCTGCCAATTAATCCTTCCTGACCAACTTTCGTATTTCAGGTGGAACATCCTTCAGGACCACGGGACCAGCCACCTATCTATCGTGGACGGCGAGAGAAACGCCGTCTCGATGACGAGCACCGTCAACGCCTACTTCGGATCCCTGATCCTGTCCCCGAGCACAGGCGTTCTGCTCAACAATGAGATGGACGACTTCTCCATGCTGGCGAACACCACCACGAACACTCCGCCGCCGGCTCCCAACAACTTCGTGGCCCCTCTGAAACGCCCCCTCTCCTCCATGTGTCCAACCATCGTTCTCAAGGTTAGCTTAGTAGGCCGCAATGGAAGATGTGAACTCCGTCTTGTAAATTTTCTGACGAGCAGGCTGAAGGTTCTGATTGTTTTTCTGCTGTGCCTGTGGTAGGACGGAAAGCTGAAGGCCGCGGTGGGCGCCAGCGGCGGGAGCATGATCCCTGCCGGGACGATCGAGGTGCTCCTCAACCACTTCGCCAAGAACATGGATCCGTTGTCCTCTGTCATGGCGCCGCGAGTTTATCACCAGGTCCCATTCTTAACTGAAACTATTTCTTGTGCTCTTCGTTTCGTCAACCATACACAAATGCAAGTTCGAACGACCATCCCATCCCACAACTCTGACGCTTTGGTTGCTTGCCATTGGACAATCGTTGCAGCTGATCCCGAACGTGGTTCAGTACGAGAACTGGACGACGGTGACCGGCGACGTATTCTTGCTGGACGCCGCGACGAGAGCCGACCTGCTGAAGAAGGGCCACGCCCTGAAGCTGCTCGCCGGGGGAACCATAAGCCAGCTCGTGGTGCACAACGTCGAGGGCCGCGGGGACCTGACCGCCGTGAGCGACCCCAGGAAAGGCGGCGTCCCGGCGGGGTACTGAACATGATGGCTGGACCGCGTCTACGGGTTCATTCGACGGGCAGCCTCTCTAGCTGTCATCAGCTCAAGATGCACGCGTGATTCTTGTATTTGTTCATGGATTGGAATAAAAAGGGCACCACGTCATCCTGTCAAATAAATACGTGCGCTTCAGTATCGAAAAAGGTTTTCACCGTACTTTATATATAAAGCAACAAACAACATACAACCCGATACAAACGACATGCAATCATCATCACACAACAAGAGAGACCCGCTTCGATACAACTCCCTCACTAATAATCATATAAAATGCAATATAGATCTTTCACAAGTCGTATCCACTTTCATATAGGAGTATACTAGCATAGCCCGCGGGGCACGCCGCGCCCAATACCGTACATGTGTATATGTTATTTTGACTCATGTGATGAACAATAAGGTCTTCATGTGTGTAAGCTTGTTGTTTAACTCCGTAGTCACAAGAAAGCAGGCTATGCACACGAACGATTTCGAAAGGATACATTTTATCATCATAAGTGCTACATCTTGCAAGATGCAAAGTATATCCCCTCTCCCCGCGAGCTCAGTGGGTCACCATCACGACGGTAGCTGATTCAGATTGTCGTTGACATGGTATCCTATGGCCATAATTTTGATCCATTGCCCAAAGTGTGTGATATGGATGTAAGCTAGTTCTGATGGTAGGTCGTCCTTTGGGCAATTGGTGTAGACCAAGAAGGTACTGACGGGCCTGTGTTTGATCGACACGTGCATTAGTTTGGAAGATCACTGGGTAAAAATTTTGTGTGGCTCCGGCGTCTGTTTATAAATTTTTTTGAACTTAGTTTGTTATCCCATGTGTGCATGTAGCTATTTTGCGTACTTATTGCGGTGCGCGTGGGCTGTTGTTGTCCCGTTGACCTACATGCATGGACCCTCTGCAATTTGCTCTGTGATTTGTTTTTGATCAACCAACTGTCTGTCGGGCGGCAGGGATTGGCTGTTTCGCTTTTGCCGTTGATGAGGCGTGCAAGGCGCTGTTTTCGGAATAATGTGACCACATGCACGTATCTTCCAGGATTCTCTCCTGCCGCTTAAGCCATGTGATTACTTTTTTTTACGTTCGCATGTGTAAGTCATTGTTGGTGTTGACACATACTTAGGCAGTTTGATTTCTTTTTAATGCGTGCATGGGTTGGTACTGTTGGCGTCGACACAGCATGGGAGTACATGCGTGTTTTACCGTGTTGCCGCTTAATCCGTAGTTTCTCGATCACAGCATGTGCGTGCTTTATAGACGAATCGTGAGTGTATAAATAGGAGTAAGATTTGTTCCCGTTTAACGACTAAGCGAGACAACCTACCACACAACTCCCCTTTCCTCTTCCTCTCGTCTCCCGTTCTTTCCCAACGTACGCCGGCCAAACTGGTTCTTTCCCAACATACGCCGGCCAAACTGTCTATCGGCAATGTTATGGAAGCCAAGGAGGTGAGCCAGAGAAACAACCCCGGCGATGGGGACATGGACTTGCTCTCCCGGTTCATGGCGGCCATGGGCAAGGATGACGGCGGCGGCAAGCTCCCCGCCGTGTTCCACATGCCGGAGGCCAAGCGCCGGTTCCCACGGGATGTGGTTGTCAGCTCGTGCCGGAGCACTGGCTCGGTAACGGCGGCGAGTTCGCGGCAGTGGACGCGACGCAGTACCTCGGGAAGGAGATGTCCTACGTGCAGATGAAGACAGGCGCAGCAGCCGTTGTCCAGAAGTTCAGGTTGAACGCGGTGGCGCCGACGTCGTACCCAGGATCTTGCAATGGTTCAAGGACGACATGCAGGATAGGATCAAGGCACACTCCTGCCCTCGCATGAAAGCCGCCCCACCAACGGCGACAGGACAAAGGCTTGCCGGAGCGCCTATGGACAAGATAGTGAAGCAGAGCCTGAACATGAACGTGAGATCCATCATGCGGTGAGCTACGGCGTCCGTGGACATGACCAACGCTAAGCAGCTCCTGGGACGCCATGGACGCAGCGAGGCTGTGAGTTCCACACTTATGTTGATGGCTGTGGCTATAATGCAAGCAGCGAGAGGAAGCACCTATATATAGGACTTCTAAATGCCCCATATCACAGACTAAGGCGGCGATAAACAACCGGAAACATCGATAGAAGGCGGCATCTAGAAAATACGTTTAGAGCGGCACCTCTCAGTAGATTCCACACAATGTATTCGTGTCAATCCCTCAAACGGAAGTCCAGTCAATCCACAGCGTGCCAACCTCTTAGTACCCCAGCACAAACGAAAAGAAAACGGGCACTACCTTTAACCAGACAACACACATATCAATTTCTTTAACCAGGCCACATGCACACAGGACAACGCCATGCATGCAAAGATCGGTTCAAATAGAAACGGCCAAAATGAAGGACGTAATCAAATTAGAGTTTCCATGCAGTGCAGATGGGGCAGATGGAATGTCTCCAAATTTGAATCAAATAAGTGAATCCACCAGCCAATTCTACCCCGCCCCATACCAAAATAATAGCACGTGTCCCATCCACACCTCACCATCAATCACTTTCATCCAAGTGGTTGAATCTCATGGCAAAAAACTTGCCTGGAATAGAGGCTTGGGTATATTTGTATGTATGATGGGTCGCTCATCAGAACGTATAAGCCATACATTAGCTCAAAATCGTTGAACGGGCCGGCCCATTTGCAGGCGTTGAACTAAATGTCAGGCACAATAAAGTGCAGGAGTGGGGAGTCGAGCTCCCAACCTCTAGCTCGACTCTAGTGATAATAGGGACTTGAGCTGACAACTAGTTCTTCTAAAAAAAAGTTGACAACTAGGGGTGGCCAAGTTGCAGCAATATTATTAAAATATAAGTATAGCGACAGAAACGGTTTTCCCAAAAGCTTCAACATTTGTTTTAAAAAATGTGAACAAATTTCCTTAAAATCATGAAGATTATTTTTTCAAAGATTATTTTTAATTTAATAATCTTTGAAAATCGTGAACAAATTTTTAAATTTAAAATACTTTTATATTGTTAATCATTTTAGAAAATTGAACAAAAAATTGAGAACATGTACAAAGTTTTGAAATTCAGAACAGTTATTGAATTTTTATATACAATGAATATTTTAAATATACACTGTACATTTCCGTAATAAACATTAAACAGTATCTAAATACACACTAAACATTTATGTAATATATTTTAAACAATATTTAAATACACATGGAACACTTTTGTGATAAACGCTATGCTGAACACTTTTAAATACACATGAACACTTTGAAAAAATACATTACATATTTTCTTAATATACAGTGAACATTTTGAAAATGTATGATAAACATTTTATTTATACATGGGTAAATGCTTTGTATAAATACACAAAAAGAGAAGAAAAATAAGAAATAAACACAAAAAAAGGAAAACAGAAGAAAAAAACCATAGGAAGAACCAAATCTGAAAAAGCAAAAAGAAAAAGCCCAAAACAAAAACAAGAAGAAACCAGGGGAGAAACCAAACTGGAAGAGAGAAAAATCTGAGAAACAAAAAAAAAAAAAGAAAAACTCAAAAAAAGAAGAAGAAAATACTAGCGACCGCACGGTACGTGAAAGCCAGCGAGCGACATGCACGTTTCACCTGTAACTGGGCTGGCCCAACTCACTGCTCCTGTTGGCTCGGCTTCAATTATTTGCGGCCTTTGGGTGGCAAATAGTCAGGTTGTGCAAAAGCGAACCAAAAAAAAAACCTAACCAATATTTTTTTTCCAGTTTTTGATTTGAATTTCAGTTTCAAAATTTGGAAACCTTTTGGCATTAGTTTTTTATGTTAAAAAAAATTAACCGCAATAGAGAAATGTAAAATTATGCTCGCACTATCAGAGTGACGGAGCACTTGAAAAAATTTGTCTGGGCACCAAGCTTTTATAGCCATCCCATCGTTGCAATTCTCGTCAATTGGCGAGGTGGTACTAAACCTGAAAGCTCTGATTGTCTGGTTTAGTATCCCGATGGTTCTACCAGATGTCCATGGGTCTCCAACTACATGGGCCTTGTAGTTCTACTAGGTATTGTCCGTGTCCAGCCGTTGACGTCCCGTGGCGCGTGCGTGGTTTGGTACCATTGTTTGGTTTTCCTTTTTTCGGTTTTCATGTGCTCGGTTATTCTTTTGATTTCTTTCTCTTTCTTTTTCATTTTCTTTTCTTTATTAAAATTCACAAAATATTTTTAAATCATGAATTTTTCTAATTCAGGAACATTTTCTTAAATTTTCAATCTTTGTTTTCAAATCCGTGAACTTTCTGAGAATCCATGAACTCTTTTCTACTTTTATGATTTTTTTCAAAGCCCGTTTCTTTTTTTCAAATTTGAGAACATTATTTTCAAAATCGATGAACTTTTTACAAATGCGCGAGCGGTTGGGCCGGCCAAATAGACGCCCGAGGAAGCGATGTCGTCACCTAGGTGGCCAAGTCCTAATAGTTTTTTCTTTTCCACTTTCACATTTTTCTTCTATTCTTTCATTAACTTATAGTTCTGTTTTTGAAATTTTATAGTTTTCTTTTTGAAACATGTTCAAAAAATTGAAATATTGTTTGGATGCCAAAATAGCAGTTTTGAGTAACTGCTCTAAATTATGATTGTTTTTCCTTTAAATATTTATTGAATGGTTTTTAAAAGCATATACTATTTTCAGTTTTATCCCTTTGTATTTATTAGTTATGTTAAAAACTTAAAATAATAGTTTTCAGATACCTGTTTAAATTATGGTTTCAAATATGTTTTTCCTTGAAACATGACCACCTACTCGAAAAACATGGGATCATTTCGAGAATGTCCAAAGAAACACCATGTTCAACGTAGTGAACGGCTAGGTGAGAAGCCTCTGTCTGAGAGCATGTTGTTTCTCCACATCCGTCAAATGACCCCAATTTTTTGTTGGCTTCTATGACCAATTCAAGGCACCATGCCAAGTTGTTTTGGTTTTCTACAAAATTTGCATTTTCTAGAGTTTTTTCGGTAAAAAGGCCGATAAATGGATGAATGTGTTGCAACTTGCATACTGTGTCAATAATCATTCAAACCTGGCATGGATCCCTACCGTGGGCATGCTCACCTGGTTGCAAAAGTTGGGGTCATTTCGAAAATGTCCAAAACTAGACCATGTTCAACGGAGGGTGTCCGAGTAGGGCCTGAAGGCTCCATTTGTGAGCACATTGTTTCTTGACATCGTTTAAATGGCCCCATTTTTTCATGGCCTTGTAGGACCAATTCAATGCACCATGATAAGTTGTTTGAGGTTTTGACAATTCTTGCATTTTCGGATTTTCCTCGGTGAAAAATGGCTGGTAAATGGCCGGACGTGACTCCACTTGCATACGGTGTTGGAATTCGTTCAAATCTGGCATGGATGCCTACCATGGTCACGCACACCTACTTGCAAAAGTTGGGTTCATTTCATGCATGTCCAACAATAAATAATGTTCAACGGAGGGTGCTCCAGTAGATGAGAAGGGTACGTTTGTGAGCACTTCATTTCTCGACATCCCTAAAAGGCCCCAATTTTTCATAGTCTCTTATGACCAATTCAATGCACCATGCCAAGTTGTTTGAGATTTTGATAATTCTTGCATTTTCAAAAGTTTTCTCGGTGAAAAATGGTCGACCTGACGCAACTTGCATACTGTGTCGAAATTCATTCAAACCTGGCATGGATGCCTACCATGGGCATGCCCACCTGCTGGCAAAGCTATGGTCAGTTCATGCGTGTTCAAAAATAGACAATGTTCACTTGAGGGAGTTCGAGTAGGCCAGAACGGTCCGTTTGGGAGCGTGTTTTTTTGCAGCAGTCGTCAAATGACCACAATTTTTTCCATGAGCTTATATGACCAATTCAAGGCAACATGCCAAGTTATTTGAGTTTTTGAAAACTATTGCATTTCTTGAGTTTTCTCGGTGAAAAATGGCCAATAAATGGATGAGAGTGACGCGACTTGCATGTTGTGTTGGAATTTGTTCAAACCTCACATGGATGCCTACCATGGGTATGCCCACCTGCTCGCAAAAATTGGGTCACTTCATGCATGTCCAAAAATAAACCATATTCAACGGAGTGCTTAGGTAGGCGAGAAGGGTCTGTTGGAGAGCACTTTTTTCGGCATCCGTCACATGACACAAATTCATTCCATAAGTTTACATGACAAATTCAAGTCATCATGCCAAGTTGTTTTGAGTGTCCAACCAATTTCACATTTTTATGGAGTTTTCTCGGTGAAAAGAGGCAAATAATTGGCCGGAGGTGTCCCAACTTGCAAACAGTGTCAGAAGTCGTTCATACCTGGCATGGATGCATCACATGTTCGTGTCAAGCTGTTGAAAGAGGTTCGGGTCATTTACTCATATTCCAAAAAACCAACAATTGAGAGTAGTGTGGCAGACTAGGCTAGTAGACTGCATCAGTGAGCATATAGTTTTTCCTAATCTGAATGCCTTTGCTATTTGTAATTTCTGTCATTATCAATGAACATGAAATTTTGTTATGCACTTACAATTTATTGAAATTTCTCAACAATTTTGAATATTCAAATTGTGTATGAAAATTTTACAAGTTTGAACACCTTTTCCAAAATTGTTGACAAATTCCCAACAATTGACAAAAAAAATCTTCAATTTGTGATTTTTTTCTTAAACTTGTGAACAAAAAAATTAACAATTTTGTATGAAACTAAAACATTTCTTAAATTTGTGAACAAAAAAAATTGAAAATGTGAACATACTTTGAAAATCCAGTATATTTTATAAAATTGTAAACAATATTTTAAAATAAGAACATTTCAGGGTATTCCAATTTTTTAAAAAAGTTTCAAAATGAATAATCAAGTTAAAAAGAGAAAAATGAACTAATGAGGAAAGAGAAAAAAAAAGTTGAGAAAACAACGCTTAGGCGCTGGCCCAACTAGGCGAAGACATCGATCCCATCAGGTGCTTGTTGGGTGAAAGCTCCTAGAGCTTGGTACAAATGCTTGACAAAGTTCCTTCTTGAAAAAGGATTTGAGATTGGTAAAATTCATTCAACCTTGTTCACTAAGAGAGTAAATGGTGAACTATTTGTGCGTCAAATATATGTTGATGATATTATCTTTGGATCTACTGACCCTCTCTTTAGTGAAAAGTTTGGAAGGCTTATGTCGGAAAAGTATGAGATGTCTATGATGTGTGAACTAAAATTCTTCCTTGGTTTGTAAATCAAGCAAACTCGGGATGGTACTTTTGTGTCACAAACAAAGTATACTAAGGATCTATTCAAAAAGTTCAACATGCTAGAAAGCAAAGGTATGAAAACTCCTATGTCGCACCAGACATCTTGACTTGTCAAAGGATGGCAAACCCGTTGATCAAAAGGTTTATCGATCTTTGATTGGTTCATTACTATATCTATGTGCCTCCCGTCCCGATATTATGCTAAGTGTATGCATGTGTGCACGATATAAAGAGGCACCAAAAGAGTTTCATCTTAAGGTCGTGAAGAGGATTGTGAGATACCTTATACATACACCAAACTTTGGCATTTGGTATCCCAAAGGATCTTCTTTCAAACTTGTTGGCTATTTCTGATTCGGACTATACCGGGGACAAGGTTGACAGAAAATCCACTACGGTTACATGTCAATTTCTTGGTAGATCTCTCGTGTCTTGGTCTTCCAAGAAACAAAACTCGGTATCCCTATCCACCGCCGAAGCGGAATACATCGCCGCAGGATCATGTTGTGCTCAATAACTATGGATGACAGAAACTCTCAAAGATTATGAGATACTTGTGAAACATGTGACAATACTATGTGACAATGAGCGAGTGCTATTAAAATTGTGCACAATCCCGTGCAACATTCTCGAACCAAGCATACTGAGGTTCGTCACAATTTAATTTGAGATCATGTTGCTAAAGGTGACATTGACCTTAAGCATGTTCGTACCAACAAACAATTGGTGGATATGTTTACTAAGCCTCTTGATGTAACATCCCAAATTTCCCATTTGGAATGTTTTACAATTATAGCTAAGCATCTATGCATATTGTTTGAATTTGAGTGACATTTGAAGTTTCAGAAGATTTTGAGTTGTTGGAATTTGAATTTGAATTGGCAGTTGAAATTTATTTCAAATCAATGCCCGACAAATACTTGAGAAAAGTATGAGAGGAGTAAACATGACACTTCAAATATGTCGATGAAAAACCTTGCCAAAAGTTTGAATTCAAATTTGATTTTTATTTGGGATTTTAGAAAATGTTTTTTTAAAGTTTGAGTTTTGCCCTGAAAAATGTTCAAATTATAGGAATATTCCCCGATCATTTTGATATATATATGTCCTATATAAAAATATATATTTTATCTCTCTCTCTCTCTCTAATTCAAAAAAAGGAAAAAACCCCAGCGCCACCAAAGCCAACCAGCCAGCCAGCAGCAAAGAGCTTCACCACAATGAGCAGCCAACCAGCCCACCAATGGGCCGAGCCGACGACCCAGCGCCGCCAACCCCCTACCCCTCGGTCGCCTGTCAGCCACCCTCTCCCTCTCTCACCGACGCTACTGGCCCCACCTCTCCCTTTCCTCGCCCACGCCAACCAAGAACGCCACTGCGTCGCCACCACCGAATCCCAACTTCTGGATCGCCTCCCGATTCGCCCCTCCTCCAAGCCGGTCCCCTATATATACCCCTCGACCTGCTCCACCCTCGCCGCTACCGAGAACCTCTCCCTCGCCGCAATCGCTCACGGAGCCTGACGCGCCGCCCGGCTTATTGCCTCTGCTTCGCCGCCTCAACCCCCGAGCTCCACCGAGTCCACCACCGACCCCCTCGCTCACAAGACCACGGAGGCCTCCGCTGCCTTCCCGACCACCGAACCACCGTGCCATCGCCGCCCGAGCTGCCGCTGTCGATCGTCGCCGTCGCCTCCACCACTGAAAGTCGCCGGAGATGCCCCCCACCGTTAGATCTAAAATCTAGGGTTTAGATTAGATCACCCGAAGGGGTACGGTTTAATTTAAATAGACCCGGTTTAGTTTCGGTTTAGTTGGTTTATTTAGGTTTGGTTAGACCGGCCCGAAGCGGTTTATTTCCTAGGGCGCATTTTAGTTATTTGACGCCCGATGCGTTAGATAGGCCCATTAGCGCCAGTTTACTTTTAGTTAATTTTTTCGTTTCTGTTTTTAACAGAATAGTTTCAGTTTTGTAAAATCCATATCTTTTAGGTTACTTGATATTTTTAATTGATTCTTTTTTTTGTTGGGTTGCAAATTTGTTGTAGTTTCTGTAGAAAATATGTTTAGTCATGTTAAAATTATTAGAAATTGTTTTATTTTAGTTTTAGACAGATTAGTAATTCTGCTATAAAATGAGTTAGGATTATTTTATTTTAGTGATTCTTTTGTCACTACTTTGTTTTGACCATGCCTAACCGTAGGAATTTATTTGGGCATTTTACATTTAATAAAAATAGTTTTAATCAAAATCATGTAGTTCTTATTTATTTAACTAGCTACTGTTTTCCTATTGTTTTATTTAGCAAATAATTTTATTTTTCCTATGTGATAGTTTACTTTAGGTTAGTTTCTGTAACTTTAGAACATGAACTTTTATTTACAATAACTAAAATTTTTATTTTATATCTTTCTTGCTAGGATTGTTATAGGCATAATAGGAGTTCTATAATAGCTTTTGATGTGATTCTTTTTGCTCCTAGTTGCATGATGTTTTCTCTTCTGTTAGTTAGCAAAAAAAACCATGCTTAGGTTCTGTTAAGAAAAATTTGGTTGTGTAAAACTATTTCTTGGTTGTTGTTTGATGTGGTGAAAACATGGATTTGGATTTCTTCGAGTTTTCTTTGGGTTTTTGGTCCGGTTGTTTTGTGTGTTTTATGTTAGCATGCTGTTATGTTAATTGATTGTATGCTCTTATGCTTATATGATTATTGTTTGCCTCGGTAGAATTTCCGGAGTGCGGAACTTGCTACCACGAGTCCCTAACTTTCGAAGATCGTCAGCAAGGCAAGTCATTTGACCATGTTTTCTTTTACAATACCTATGATTTTATTGCATTAGAATTATACCTCCCACCATGCATGCAGAGGAGAATTTTAAGTTATGTTCTTGAGTAGTATCATGAGGTAGGATGAAACCAATTTCCTTGTTACCATTGCCGGACGAAGTAGTTTATTTTGCTATGCTCAGAGACGGGTTGGTTGAGTGAATCATAAGGGAGATGTGAGAGTCAAGATGATGACAACCCCATGACTTCAAGCTCAAGATGGACTTCAAAATTCACTCTTGGGTGGAGGACGGTTGACGGCACCTGAGAAAACCAGCGGTTGGCGGGATGCATGGAGAAGCGCCATGACATCTTGCGGAAAGCTTCACCCAGCCACGAAGAGACGGATATATACCCCATTGACCGAAGCTTACTCAGGCAGCCGCAAGCCATTATGGGCTCGCTTGGTTGACCCTAGGTGTGACTCTGGCCGGACGGTGCTACGAGATGTAGAAGAACGGTAGGATTGGATGGGTACCGGCAGTGGCCAGAGGAACTCTTCGGAAGACCTTGTTTCGTTCATCTCGTCTTCAAACACCAAGAAGTGCGAAGACTTAAAGGAGGGAACGAATCTTGCGGGTAAAGTGCGCAAACCTCTGCAGAGTGAAGATCTAATCGGTTAGCCGTGTCCCCGGTTACGGACAATTTGAGCCTCTGGAACTTGGAGTATTTCGGATATCTCAACACCAAAATTAATAAATTAATTAAGGGGGTTATTTAATAATTGGGAATGAGACATTGGTTGGTGGAACCATCTCAATAACTACCAACATTTTGTAGTATTTGCAAACAAGTTCTTGTTGTAGGGAAAAACTGGCTTTTTCGCAAAAAAAATTAATGAAACTTAGAGCCCCACAGCCAAATTGCATATAGTGTTAGTAATTTTATTGTTATTCTCTCTTCATGACTTGCCGGCATATTCAAAAATGCTGACCTACACGGCTGCAACGTCTTATGTTGCAGAGGAGTATTCCGATCAGGAGTGAGGCTACGATCCACGCTTGGCGATTGCCCTATGGAGTCGGATGGACTCGCTATTCTTCTACGCTTCGCAGCTTTATTTAGTTTATTTCTCATGAGTTGGCCTTCGCCAATTTATTCTATTGTAATAAAGACTCGATATGAGAATCGTAATAAATTCAGGTGTGATTGAACTTTGATTATTTCATCAATGTACTTGTGTGCCAAAGATGATCTTGGGATGGTACAGCTACACGAGACTTGACCAATTTTGGGTCGGTCGCTCAGAGATGGTATCGAGCACACGCCGACCGTGGGACGAACCCCTAGGATCGGAAAGCCATAGGAAGAGACTATTTACTTTATGTCCTTATCATTCCGTAATTCTCCCTGCTCATTTCGACTTCTCTTCGATTTTCAACATTCTAGATGGCACGAGTTCACCCCAGTTTTGCTACCGGAGTTTTGCCACCAGATGAGACGATGCCTCTCGGCAAGAAGCTGGTTCAGATCGTGAAGAAGCTGAAGATTGCTCGCCTCAATCACCGGAAGCCTACCAATGCGCTCCGACGGATACCCGCCACAGGATTGAGGTGCACATTCCGTGGAGGACCTTCGGAGGACATTCAGAGCCCATTGACTTTGAGTTTACCGACTTCAATTGGATCCTCGGAAGAGACATGGCGATTTATCGTGCACTTGGACATCTCCGAGAAGAGTACAGGCCGAGCTCGACCCATCGACTCGCCATGATTTCTTGCGAGCTAGGAATGGAGATATCATCCGCACTGTAGAGGATGACTCCATTCTCTCATATGTCCAAGACTTGGAGTGTCTCCTCAGAAACGGGAGATCCAGATCGCCAGAATTCAAGGTACACAGGAGGCTGTTGTTCCGTGAACTGAACCGGAGGAGAAAGCACACGCAGACTTCCTTGACTATGAAGAAGAAATCAAGGATTTCATGGAGAGAGTCGACAAGTCAAGATGGATGTTGC